>SEYY01015678.1:0-2500 GCA_009176605.1 Armadillidium nasatum | reverse complement strand
TCTGCTATTATACTCTCCCCAATCCTCAATCCTCTCATTCTCCCTCACTCTCCTCTTCCCCCACTCTCCCTTTGTGGCTCTTTCAGCTCACTTCCACCGTTTCATTTCTATTTCGTGACCAGAAATCACAGCTAGACAAAGACTTCAATTTAAAAAGCCTATTATATATATATATATATATATATATATATATATATATATATATATATATATATATATATATATATATATATATATATATATATATATATATATATATATATATATATATTATATATATATATAACGCAGGGGATATCGAAAAATTTCAATTGAATTTGGCGTAAAAATTTGGTTTAAAAACTTACCTGCGACCTTCGCTTGATTTCTTTTCCGGTCGTTCTATAGCAACTTTTACGGACAGCCATCGTGTATAATTTAAATCAATTGAATATGGTGTTCCTCAAGGTTATATCTTATCCTTAATTCCTTTTTTCAACATTTTTTCATTTTGAAAATCATCCTAGCAAAATCATCCAGCAAAAAAGGTCTTGTAAGCTTCTGTAAGGTTTTGGATACTTTGCAGTTGAAAGTATCCAAAATCTTGTAGAAACTTAGAAAACCTTATAAGACCTTTTTTGCGGGATGATAATAACATGGTAGAAAGGTGGCCCTGAAGCAACGAACTTCTGATCTATTTCGAATTTCTAATTGGGGTAGAAAATCCATGGTTGTTTTCAATGCCTTAGTAATCTATTTTCTTCATCTTTCTACACGACATAATCTTCCACATATCTTCAAAATCACAACTCCGCACTTTCGTCTGTCCTTAATATTTTTTGTGTTTATTTTTCTGTTTGACCTTTCATGGAATGATTACATCATTTCCTTACTAAACAAGATTCTAACAGATTGGGTGTCCTGTGGGCTCCTTCATAATTTTTTTTTTCACTCTATCTCACCAACTTGCTCTTAATAGGGATGTTTTTTTACTCTGTTTGAAGTGTGTCTTACATCGAGGTACTTCTAATCACACTGCTCTCCTTGATTAGGTGGAGTCTATGGATTTCCGTTTCATCAACGCTTTCGCTCACACTAACTCCCCCTTATTACAACGGACACTTCTCCTGAATTCTCCAGTCTCATACCTCATCCATTGAGAAGGACTCAAGCGACACGTTTTTCTACTCAGCCTCATCAAATTCATTGTCCAACTCATGACATTGACCGCTACGCTCAATCTTACATGTACCATTTTGATAAACTCAGGAATACGCCTCCTTAACGTGTTTCCCAACTTGCTTTGACTTCCCTACTTTCAAACGCCTCGTTTCGGAACATATCGGTCATTAATTTGGTTTTGCTCTGGATTTATCTCCAGCTTATGACCTTTACCCACCCGATAGATATTATATATATATATATATATATATATATATATATATATATATATATATATATATATATTTATTTTAATGAATTTCCTCACTTCTTTTACTTTCATGTCTAAGTAAAATACGCTCCTTGATGTGAAGCTGCATAAGTTTTAAAAACATTTCTCTTTTTACACGAAATGGAAATATTTTTCCAAAAGGTTATTTTTTTTTTCACTAAATATTTATCTATTTATGTACTGTATTTTCTTTTACGTTCATATAGTGGCAACATAGTTGCATGCATTGGTGAAATTTTTTTAGTGGTAAAGAGTAGTTAAAAATACTTTTTTATTATTTTTATTATTACGTTTTGTTTAATTTGTTTAAATTAGATTTTTAAAATAAAAATATAAAAAAATTAAAGATTTAGCTTATTTTTTATTTTCTATGGTAGGTTAGGTTAGATTAGGTTGTTCAATTAGTTAAATCAGCAGAAAAATGATAAAAATTGCTAAATATAGCATTTTTCAATAATGTTTATATATTAATTACAATTTAAATTATAAAATTGAACATTGTTTTCACATACCAAACAAGTTTTTACGAGACTTCGTATTCTAAGGACACTTCGTAACTTTTTCCATTTAACCCCAGTGGTTTACTCTTTATTTGGAAGTGTTCCGTTTTTGTATGGAGAATGCCTCACACATCTGAGGTGGTTTCACTTGTCCACCTCTTCTCGAGACTGGAATCTAAACTCTATCAAGACTGGAATCTAAACTCTATCAAATAATTAACATTCACTCTATTTTTCTTATTTTCGATTTTAATTCACTTTGATTCACTCTTCCCATAGAATTGCTATTGCAACTGATTATGCTGCTCCTAATTCTCAATTCGCAAACCCATTGAGAAGATCTCGTGCCACTCGTTTTTCAACATGTTCTTGTCTATTCTCTATTCAGCTTTAATCTCAAACTTCACATCTATGTTCACATTTTTCATCAATTCTACAGGTGAAGACTGGAACATTTTTTTTCTTCTACAATAATTTTAACACCTAATGTAAATTCACAATCTTCAAACGAGGTTTATAGTTACAGGTTAGCTTTTGATTTAAGCTGAAAATGGAAAATTTTGTCCAC
>SEYY01015677.1:0-17500 GCA_009176605.1 Armadillidium nasatum | reverse complement strand
CAAGTCCCTAGCCAAGAACGACAGTCTCATCGAAGTTGAGTCTATAATCCTAAAGATTAGTAATAAGTTTCGGATTTGAGTACGTTGACCAAGGAGAATCCGTGCACAGTTTTGATAGTTTATCGGAAAGATGTATTTTATATTCTTTTAAATTGTGTGTCAATTGTCTATTAATAAAATTAATACCGCTTTTAAATACATGGGTAGGTAGTATATTTCGAAGGGTTAGATATTACACTTGACAAATTGTAAATAAATAATTAATTTTGTGGTTAATCGTAGCAATTCGATTTTACAAAATTAATTGGAAAATTTTTAGAAAAGGTTCCTGTTTAAAATTATTGTATACAGTAGGGATCATTGTTTTAGGAATAACCTTTTCTTTAAGGCAAAGTTGTAAAAATCTTTTTGCCTCTTTCCGACGTAATACCGCGTCTTTTTTAACTTCATATAATCGGAAATGCGAAACAGAGTTAGGAAAAAGATCGAAAATAGAACGTAAATAATAATAATGATAAATCATGGTTTAAATTATATATAACTTTTTAAGGAAAACTAACACTTAATTGTTTTCCGTAATGTATTAATTAATTTTTTAAAAACCACTTTATGATAAAACAATAAAAATTAAAAGATTAAAAGAGAGATAACAAGAAAATTAAAATTACAAGAAAATTAAAATTAAAATTAAAAAAGAAGGAAAAAATGCATGAATTAAATACATGAAGAAAAAAATATATGACAAAAAAAATACAAGACAAAATACATGAAGAAAAAAAAAACGAAGAAAAAATGCATGAAGAAAAAAAAACACACGAAGAAAAAATCCATGAAAAAATCCATGAAAAAAATACATGAAGGAAAAATACATGAAAAAATTACATGAAAAAAAAGAAACAAATGCATCAAAGAAAAAATGCATGAAGAAAAAAAATACATGAAGAAAAAATGGAAGAAAAATACACAAGGAAAAAAATACATGAAGGAAAAAATACATAAAGGAAAAAAAATACATTAAAAAAAGTGCATGAAAGAAAAAAAAAACACGAAAAAAAATACATGAAGAAAAAAAATACAAGACAAAGTTGATGAAGGAAAAAATACTGGAAGAAAAAAATACATGAAAAAAATACATGAAGAAAAAAATACATGAAAAAATGCATGAAGGAAAAATTCATGAGGAAAACAATACATGAAGGAAAAAAATACATGAAGAAAAATGCATGAAGAAAAAAATACATGAAGGAAAAAATACATGAAAAAATACATGAAGGAAAAATACGTAAAAAAAAATGCAAGAAGAAAAATACAAAAAGAAAAACTACATGAGGAAAAAAATACATGAGGGGAAAAAATTCGTGAAGGAAATAAAATGCATGAAAAAATACATGAAGGAAAAATTGCATGAAGAAAAAAAATACATGGAGTAAAAACTACTTTATTAAAAAAATGCATGAAAAATACACGAAGAAAAAATACATGAAAAAAATACACGCAGAAAAAAATACATGAAAAGAACGTATGATGAAAACAAAATACATGAAAAAAATATAAGAAGAAAAAATGCATGAAGAAAAATACATGAAGGGAAAGAATACATGAAAAATATATACGAAGAAAAAAATACATTTAAAAATACATGAAAGGAAAAAATACATGAAGAAAAAATACGTGAAGGAAAATAATATATGAAGGAAAAAATACACGAAGAAAAAGAATACAGGAAAAAAACACATGAAGAAAAAAATACATGAAAAAAATACATGTTAGAGAGATGTCGGGATGTCTTTGATTATGCATAGGTGTAGAAAGTTAGACTGAGTGTTGAGTTTTAAAGCACAATTTGTGTGTCGTAATGTGAGAATGTATATGAGGGTTTAACTAATTATATGTGTTATAGGGGTGAAGTACTGTCTTTGATCATGCATATGTTATAAATTTGTTGAATATAGAGAATTAAGTTAAATATCTGAGATTATGCTGAATATGAATGTAAAGTTCTGTATTCTGTATGTTAGATAGATGATGGTATGACTTTGATCATGTCTTAGTAATAAAGTCGGATCTACCATGAAGCTTCAAATCATATGTTGAATGGTTTTGAGGTGAACAATGAATGTAAAGGTCTATAAATTGTACGTCAGATAGATACTAGCATGACTTTGTTCATGCCTAAGCGATAAAGGTAGGTTGAATATAGGGATTTAAGTTGTATGTCTATAAGTTTAGATTAAATGCAAATTCTGTAATTTGTATGTTAGATAGATGATGACTTTACTGTTAAGTTAGGTTAACTATGGAGATTCAAATCGTATGTTGAACAATTTCGAGGTGAATAATGAATGTAAAGTTTTATAACTTGTACATTAGGGTAGATCAAAACATGCCTTTTTTAAAATTTGTCAAAATTACGCTATGCACAGGCGTTAGTATCACGGCCTGATACTGTGAGCAAAATTTCAAAGTTGTACAACGCCCCTTACCACTCGCACATATTACCCCACTTTTTACATTATCCTCGATTCTAAAATCAACCTCAAAGTGTCTCATATATAATTTACCCCAGATCGCCTGTTTAGCATACAACATATTCATACACAATCTCACACACACAAGCACAAATGGGGATGCTGAAAGCAAGTTTGTGTAAATATATTCAACAATAATTTTATCATGAGACAGTAATCTCGTTTTTTCAATTTCTTTCAGTTTTCATTTGATTCCTTATGATATGGGTTATGCTATATATATATATATATATATATATATATATATATATATATATATATATATATATATATATATATATATATATATATATATATATATATATAGAAGGGAGCTTGGAACCCCTACTGGGGCTACTATGGCATTCTGCTGGGTGCTCCTGGTTTGCGGGAGTAACCAACCAAAGTCAAGCAACATCAACATGAGCACAACATGAGCAATATAAGACAGGGAAAATTTTTCTGTACGCCAGGATTCGAACCCATTGACAACAGCGTCGCCGTTAGACAACAATGTACAGAAGACTCTACCACCGAGCTACGCCGCCTCCCCAAAAAAGAAGGCACAGTAGAACGGTTTTCAAACTCTTCTGCTTCGAAACACTGTAGCAATTCGGTACCTATTTTATTCCATTGGGGTGCTTGGAAACCCTACTGGGGTTACTATGACATTCTTCTGGGTGCCCCTGGGTTGCAAGAGCAACTAACCAAAGTCAAGCAACGCCAACATGGCCAAAGCAACTGTTGCGACTAAATTAGCAATATATAAGACAGAGAAAAAATTTCTGCACGCCAGGATTCGAAATCATTGACAACAGCGTCGCCGTTAGACAATGTACAGAAGGTTTTATCACAAGCATCAAAGCAAAGCTCTTCAAAATCTAGTAAATATAATAATAAAGTTTACGCCCCAGGGTTG
Organism: Armadillidium nasatum; assembly: GCA_009176605.1. Classification (NCBI taxonomy): domain Eukaryota; kingdom Metazoa; phylum Arthropoda; class Malacostraca; order Isopoda; family Armadillidiidae; genus Armadillidium; species Armadillidium nasatum. Next base: position 14,074 of record SEYY01015677.1, on the reverse strand, counting down.
TTTAGGCTAAAATCACATCCAAAGGCAGCTGATGATGCACGTAATTTTTAGAACATGATGTGCTTACTTAAAGACGTGGACAAAAAACATACTATGATTATGGAGCGTGTACTAAGAAACAACTCGTACTTTGCTCATCCTGTGAATGCATTACCTGCAATGCTAGCAGACAAGAAAAGAGATAAGTGATTTAGGTATTCAACAAATTATTCAAGCTAGAGCAAAGAATTCCAATGCAAAAATTTTAAACTGTCTAAAACACTAAACTTTAATACAGATAATTATTCAAACATGATTGATTTGGAAAAAGGAAATAATCACTCAGCCACTTGTTTTAAAGGATTTAACAATTGACGAAATAAAACAATTTATAAATAAACCAATTAATTAACATTGTTTTGTTTCCATGCCGCAGCCAGGGTGTAGAGCATGCAGGAAGAATTGGAAATGAAAACAGACAAAAGTATATTTTGGATGTAATACAGTCCAGAAAAGAACTTAAGGAATTCGGCAGCAAAAACCACTGGTCCCAATAACTATTTAGATTTAAAAAAGGGTAAATGTTCAAAAGTTCAATCATTTTTTTTTTTTTTTTTTGAGATAATAACTTCATATTTTAATTATCATTATACCTAATACCTAACGTGTGTATATATATATATATATATATATATATATATATATATATATATATATATATATATATATATATATATATATATATATATATATATATATATATATATATATATATATATGCTTCGAGGGGCGGCATCCAAAGAATGCCCCTCATCCACCCCTCACCCCTATCATCACTTGGGAGTTGGCGGCCTCCGATGATGGGGATTGGTGGCCATGACCCGGCGTCCGGCTTGCCCCTGTGCACGGTCTTCTTTTTCATTAATTTCAGCAACATTCTCGGTCTTTTTTCTGATTTCCCCTTTGTCGAACGCCATCTCTCTTCTTCTAAACCTCATCTCTTGTTTCTAACTGAAACTCAGGTGCTTGAGTGTGCTAACAGGAAACCTTATTCTGTTACCTCTTACTGTCTCTATCCTCAATTTTCAGTCAAAGGCGGTTGTTGCGCCTATGTGCGCAACGATGTTATTTGCTCTCGTGTCTCTAATTTGGAGTCTCCTGAATTCTCTACCTTATGGCTTAAGCTCTCTTGCAATTCTACTACTAAATTTATTTGTTCTGTTTATTTATCTCCTAATTCTACTGACTACTGGAAATTCTTCGACTATTTAAACTCCAAAATAGAGCACATTCTGTCTGTTCTTCTCCTTTCTAAGAAATCATCATTTTAGGTGATTTCAATGTTCACCACCGCCAATGGCTTTCATCTAGTTCTTATGATCCAGCCGGTGAACTCGCCTACAACTTTTCTATCCAGAACAACTTTGAGCAGTTGGTGCAACTCCCCACCAGTATCCCTGACCGTCTTGGTGATGAACCCAACATAATTGATCTATTCCTTACTTCTTATTCTTCTCCTTATACTGTTAAACTCTTTCCTCCTCTGGGTTCATCCGATCATCTTCTTATCTTCGTATCTTGTTCTGTCTCTTCACGTCTTCCGCAAGAACGGCCCCCGCCTTCGAAGAGGAGACGTTTCTGGCACTTCGGTGCTGCTAACTGGTGTGACTTGCGGTGGTACTCCTCTGATTTCCCATGGAATGATTATTGCTTTCGTGGGAGGGATCCCTCGGAGTGTTCTGAGAGCATAACCGAGGTGATTCTCTCTGGCATGGAGTGGTACATTCCATATTCTTTCCCTTCAACTAAGCCTAACAAACCTTGATTTAACCCAACTTGTTCTCACGCTATCCGCCATAGGGATGCTGCCTTCAGAGATTACCGTCGTCTTCAAACTCCTGAAACTCTTTCAATTTATATTTCATCTTGGAATCGGGAAAATCTAGTCTTCGATATAGAAAAAACTATTTTCTCCGCCGAAAATGCAATAATCTTTCTGGATCCTCTTCTTCTCCCCCTTTCTGGCATTTTGCAAGAAAATGTCAATTCAAACTTTGCTTCTCCCTCTTTCCCTCCTCTAGTTTCTTCTGAAGGCATAACTGCCATTTTACCTTCTACTAAAGCTGAACTCTTTGCTCATACTTTTGCCTCTAACTCTACCTTAGACGATTCCGGAGCTATTCCTCCTCCAACTCATTAATGCCTAGCATTGTAATTTCTTCTAAAGATGTCATTTCTGCTCTCTCTGAGCTTAACACTAAGAAGGCGTATGGTCCTGATAGTATTCCTCCCGTGGTTCTCAAAACTTGTGCATGGCACCCTGCCTTGCAAACTATTTTGTTTTTGCCTTTCTACTAAGACCTTCCCTTTTGCTTGAAACGTGCCCTCATTCAACCTGTGCCGAAGAAGGGGGACCCCTCTCAACCCTCTAACTATTGTCATATTTCGTTAACCTCCGTTCTTTCTCAAGTTTTCGAATTTATCCTTAACAGGAAAATTTGGATACACCTTAATTTTTTTAATCTTATCTCTGATCACAATATGGCTTTCGTAAAGAACGTTCTACTGTTGATCTTTTTTCCCTACTTTCTGACTCTTGGTTCTCCGCTCTTCTGGGTTTCGGTAAATCTTTCGCTGTGGCGCTAGACATTTCGAAAGCTTTCGATAGAGTCTGGCACAAAGCTTTGATTTCCAAACTTCCTTCTTTCGAAATCTATCCTTCTCTCTGTGACCTTCTCTCTAATTTCCTTTCCGGTCGTTCTATAGCAGCTGTTGTAGACGGCCACCGTTCTTCCTATAAATCTATAAATAGTGGTGTTCCTCAAGGATCTGTCCTATCTCCAACTCTTTTTCTAATTTTCATCAATGACCTTTTCTCTATTACTTTGTCTCCTATACACTCCTATGCCGATGACTCCATCCTTCATTACTCCTTTCAATTTGAAAGATGTCCCTCCCAACAGCAGTTGATAGATTCAAGAAGGATGGCCTTGGAGCAACTGACCTCTGAGCTTTCTCGAATTTCCAATTGAGGCAGAAGAAACATGGTCGTTTTCAATTCCTCAAAAACACAATCCTTCCATCTTTCTATTCGACACACACAATCTTCCACACAACTATGATATCTTCTTCGAAAACACAACTCAAACCTTCATCTGTCCTCAATACTCTTGGTGTTTCTTTTTCTCGTGATCTTTCTTGGAAAGATCACATTTTTTCTCTCTCTAAACAAGTTTCTAAGAAGTTTGGTGTTCTGAGGCGCCTTCGTGGTTTTTTTACGCCACCCCTGTTGCTTGCTCTGTATAGACGTGTTGTTCGCCCCTGTATAGAGTTCACCTCTCACATCTGGGGTGGTTCCACACGTATATCTATTCTCGAAAAGGTGGAGTCTAGGGCTTTTCGTCTCATTAATTCTCCTGCTCTTACTAACTCTCTCCAGTCTCTTTCTTCCCGTCAAATTGTTGCTTCACTTTCTCTATACTATCGCTATTACAACGGACATTGCTCTTTAAACTGAACTCTCTCGTCGCATACCTCCTCCATTGAGAAGGGCTCGTGCAACCCTACTTTCTACACAGTCTCATCCTTTCTCTGTCCAACTCTCCAACTCCAGACTTAACCGCTATGCTCACTCTTACATGTACTCTACTGGTAAAGTCTGGAACACACTCATTTTATCTGTTTCCTCAACTTTCTTTGACTTGCACACTTGTAAACGCCGTGTATCGGGTCACGTTGGCTATTAGCGACAAGATTCCGAATGTTCCTCAACTCTGGTGGAATTTGGTAGGCCTCCGGTCTTTGCCCACCAGAGGATATATATATATATATATATATATATATATATTATATATATTAATATATATATATATATATATATATATATATAATATATATATATATATATATATATATCCTCTGGTGGACAAAGGCCAGAATCTTACCAATTTCCACCAAATTTGGGAAAAAGTCGGAAATCGTCAACATTGGCCGACATGACGATACACGGTGTTTAAAAGTGTGCAAGTCAAAGGACGTTGGGAAAACAGATAAATGGAGTTTGTTCCAGATATTACCAGTAGAGTACATGTAAGATTAAGCATAGCGGTTAAATCTGGGGTCGGAGAGTTGAACAGAGAAAGGATGAGCCCTTCTCAATGGAGGAGTTATGCGACGTGAGAGTTCAGAAGAGCAGTGTCCTTTGTAATAGCGATAATACAGAAAGAGTGATACAACAATACGACGGGTAGAAAAGATTGGAAGAATTAGTAAGAGCAAAAAGGTTTATAAGACGAAAAGTCATAGACTCCACTTTTTCGAGAAGAGCTGTATGTGTGGAGCCACCCCAGATCTGTGAGGCTCACTCTATACAGGGGTGAACAACACTCTTGTAAAGATAAAGCAACTGGAGTGGCGTAAAAATATCACGAAGGTGCCTATTTCATAGAAGCTTGTTTAGAAAGAGAAGTAATGTGATCCTTCTAAGAATGATCACGAGAGAAACACAGAGAATAGTAAGGACAGATGAAAGTTTGAGTCGAGTGTTTTCGAAGATATCATAGTTCTGTCGAGTAGGGAGATGGAGGAATTGAGTTTTTGAGGCATTAAAAACAATCATGTTTTCTCTGCCCCAATTTGAAATGCGAGAAAGATCAGTGGTCAGATGCTCCAAGGTCACCTTTCTTGCGAGAATTAACTGCTGTTGGGAAGGGCGTCTTTCAAAGTGGAAGGAGTAATGAAGGGTGGAGTCATCATCATTGGAGCGGATGGGTGATAAAGTAATAGAAAGAAGGTCAATAATGAATAGTAAAAAAAAGAGTCGAGGATAGGAAATATTCTTGAGGAACACCACTTTTTATAAATTTAAAGGAAGAACGGTGGCCGTCTACAACAGCTGCTATTGAACGACCAGAAATAAAATTGGAGAGAAAGTCACAGATAGAAGTACATATTCCGAAATAGGGAAATTTGGAAATTAAAGCTTTGTACCAGACTATCGAGTATTTGGATATGTCTATCGCCACAGCGAAAGATTCACCAAAACACCGAAAAGCGCAGGACCAAGAGTCAGAAAGAAGGGAAAGAAGATTACCAGTAGAGCTTTATTAGGAAAGCCATACAGGCGATCAGAGATAAGATTACAAGAATTGAGGTTTTTACAAATCTTCCTGTTAAGGATAGATTTGAAAACCTTAAATAGAACGGTCGTTAAAGAAATAGGACGATAGTTAGAGGGTTGAGAAGGGTCCTCCTTAATCGGCACAAGCTGAATAAGGGCATATTAAATAATGAAAGAAAAAAAAAAATAAATAAAATATAAAATTATATATATATATATATATATATATATATATATATATATATATATATATATATATATATATATATATATATATATATATATATATATATATATATATATATATATATTTTTACATCTCCTCCCGTGGGCAAAGGCCAGAGGCCTACCAAATTCCACCGGAGTTGGGAAAGATCTATATCATGGTCGATGGAGGCCGACGTGTCTAGATACACGGCCTTTGAAAGTATGTAAGTCAAAGGAAGTTGGGAAAACAGATGAAGGGAGTGTGTTCCAGACTTTACCAGTACAGTATATGTAAGAGTGAGCATAGCGGTTAAGTCTGGTCGGAGAGTTGGACAGAGAAAGGATGAGACTGTGTAGAAAGGTGTATCGCACGAGCTCTTCTCAATGGAGGAGAGATGCGACGAGAGAGTTCAGAAGAGCAGCGCCTGTTGTAATAGCGATAGTCAAGAGAGAGTGACGCAACAATTCGACGGGCAGAAAGAGATTGAAGAGAGTTAGTAAGAGCAGGAGAGTTGATGAGACGAAAAGCACTAGACTCCACCTTTTCGAGAATAGGTATACGTGTTTAACCACCCCAGATGTGCGAAGCATACTCCATACAGGGACGAACAACACCCCTATACAGAGCAAGCAACTGGGGTGGCGTGAAGTAATTCCGAATGCGCCTCAGAACACCCAACCTCTTAGAAGCTTGTTTAGAAAGAAAAGTAATGTGATCTTTCCAAGAAAGATCACGAGAAAAAGAAACACCAAGAATATTAAGAACAGATGAAGCCTAGAGTTGTGAGTTTTCGAAGAAGATATCATAGTTGTGTGGAAGATTGTGTCGAGTAGAGAGATGGAGGAATTGAGTTTTGGTGGCATTGAAAACAACCATGTTCTCTCTGCGTCAATTTGAAATAAGTGAAAGATCAGAGGTTAGTTGCTCCAAGGCTACCCTTCTCGAGTCTATCAACTGCTGTTGGGTGAGACATTTTTCAAACTGGAAGGAATAATGAAGGGTGAAGTCATCAGCATAGGAGTAGATAGGAGATGAGGTAATAGAGAGAAGGTCATTAATGAAAAGTAGAGAAAGCTTTGGGGATAGAACAGGACCCTGAGGAATACCACTATTAATAGATTTAAAGGAAGAACGGTGGCCGTTTACAACAGCTGCTATAGAACGACCGGAAAGGAAATTAGTGAGAAGATCACAGAGTGAAGGATAGATACCGAAATAATGAAGTTTAGAAATCAAAGCTTTGTGCCAGACTCTATCGAAGGCTTTCGATATGTCCAGCGCGACAGCAAAAAATTCACCTAAATGCCGAAGAGCGGAGGACCAAGAGTCAGAGAGAAGGGAAAGAAGATTACCCATAGAGCGTTTCTTACGAAAGCCATACTGGCGATCAGAGATAAGATTAGAAGAATTGAGAGGTTTCAAATTTTTCCTGTTAAGGATAGATTCGAAAACTTTAGAGAGAACGGAGGTCAAAGAAATAGGACGGTAGTTGGAGCGTTGAAAGGAGTCCCACTTCTTCGGCACAGGCTGAATGAGCGCACGTTTCCAGTAAGAAGGGAAGGTTGAAGTAGAGAGGCATGACATCTTTAGAAGAAATTCTAATTTTAGGCATAATTGAGTTAGAGGGGGTTGATGGAGGAGGAATAGCTCCGGAATCGTCTAAGGTTGAATTAGAGGCAAAAGTTTGAGCAAAGTGTTCCGCTTTAGAAGAAGGTAAAACAGCAGTTGTGCCGTCGGAAGATATTAAAGGAGGGAAAGAGGAAGAAGCAAAGTTAGAGTTGACATTTTTTGCAAAATGCCAGAAAGAACGTGAAGAAGAGGAACCAGAAAGATTATTGCATTTTCTACGGAGAAAAAGATTTTTAGTGTTACGAAGGATAGATTTTGCACGATTCCGGGATGAAATATAAGTAGTGTGAGTTTCTGGAGTTTGAAAACGACGGTAATCCCTGAAAGCAACATCCCTGCGGCGGTTAGCGCAAAAACAGGCAGAGTTAAACCAGGGTTTATTAAGTTTAGTAGAAGGGAAAGAATATGGAATGAACGCCTCCATGCCAGAGAGAATCACCTCGGGAATGTGTTCTGCACACTCACTCCGAGGGACCCCTCACACGGAAGCAATAATCATTCCACGGGAAATCGAAAAAGTACGACCGCAAGTTCGACCAGCTTGCGGCACCAAAGTGCCACAAACGTTTCCTTTCAATAGAAGGGGGTCTTTCCTGCGGAAGACTTGAAAAGATAGAAGAGGATACAGAGATAAGAAGGTGATCGGAGGAACCCAGAGGAGGAAAGAGGTTAACAGTATAAGGAGAAGGATTAGAAGTTAGAAAAAGGTCTAGAATTTTGGGTTCCTCTCCAAGGCGATCAGGGATACGAGTAGGGAGCTGCACCAACTGCTCAAGGTCGTTTTGGATAGCGAAATGGAAGGCACGTTCACCAGCTGTATCATGAGAACTAGATGAAAGCCATTGGCGGTGGTGAACATTGAAATCACCTAATATGATGATTTCAGAGAAAGGAGAAGAAGAGAGAATGTGCTTTATTTTGTAGTTTAAATTGTCGAAGAATTTAGGATAGTCAGTATAATTAGGAGATAAATAAACAGAACAAATGAATTTAGTCGTAGAATGGCAAGAGCCTAAGCCATAAGGTAGAAAATTCGGAAGATTCCAAATTAGAGACACGAGAAGAAACGATATCGTTGCGCAAGTATGCACAACAACCGCCTTTGGCTGAAAATTGAGGATAGAGACAGTAGGAGGAAACAGAATAGGGTTTGCTATCAGAACGCTCAAACATCTGAGTTTCGGTCAAGAATAAGAGGTGAGGTCAAGAAGAAGAGAGGTGATGTTCAACAAAGTGGAAATTATAGAGTAAGACCGCGAATGTTGCAGAAATTAATGAAAAAAATAGACCGTGCATCAGGACAAGCCGGCAGCTGTGTCTTGGTGGCACCAACCCCATCACCGGAGGCCACCAACTCCCAAGTGGTGATGGGGGAAGGGGTAGATGAGGGGCTATGTTTGGAAGCCGCCCCCCGTGGCTTCTCCGGGGCTACTTCTTTTGAGGCAATCATTTAGTTTTTTTAAATTTTTTTAAAGGGTGTCTGTATTAATGTTTTGTGTGTGCGAAAGAGAGTTTACTCCGATTTATAAGAAGGTGAGCGCGAAATGGAACGAACCATTGGGCACCGGGATGAGATGGGAAGGCTACCAAGTGATGTCTTTACCTTAAAGGAGTATATTATGTCATGTTTGAATAATAACGTTTTTTATATTTTGTCTTTTCTGCTGATTAATTGAGATCTCTTCTTTCATTATTTTTATTCTTTATATTGTAGCTAGTTAAAGAATCTTCTTGTAAATTGTAATCATGTTAAAACATAAAAGCGAGTAGCTAAACTTTGTTAATACTTACTGGAAAATGGAAATGGAATATTTTTTGAATAAACACAAACATAAAAAAGTTATTAGTATTATATTTGCATTTATTATTCCTAAAAGATAATATTTTAATTTATAAAATATACTTGGGCACATCCAAATTGAAAAACATGACTAAGTATTGGTTGTACAGTGAATGCAATCCTCAGTTGCTAGCAGTACACAAATTTTCTATCTTATTACTGTGTATTTCTTATAATAATTAAAGTATCGGTATCTGTATCGGTATCGGCGCCTAAAAAAATAGAGTATCGGTTTCGGTATCGGTCTCTTTACTGGTATCGGTACATCTCTAAATAATAATAATAATAATAATAATAATAATAATAATAATAATAATAATAATAATAATAATAATAAAGATGCTGACTAGAATTAAAACTCACAATGCGTCATTTGGTCAGCCGTCATCCTTTCCAACCTCGATGATCCTTTCGTCATTACTTATTTGTAAGGAATAGAGAAGAAATAAAATCGAAGGGCACAACAACGGCTGAAGAATGTTACAGAATGGTAGCAAAAGATGTCTAACACATTTCGAATGTGTTTTTACTTCCTTATTTCTTTTATTTCCTTATTTTCCTTAGTTCGAGGCAATTACTGTAAAAGTTGAACGTTTGATAATGTGATCTACCAAACTCAATAAAGTTCCAATCAAACAAAGAAAATTTTTTTTTATGGAAATGCTTATGACATTTGAAGAGATGTTTGATATATGTACATCTACCTGCTTTGATAAGAAAATCAGCAGAACTGATTGTAGATGTGATATTCGAATTCCAATGATCGAGTGGGAATCGTTTGTTGGACAAGAACAAAGAATTAACCAGCTTGGTGCAATAGATAGGGTCACTACTGCAGCAAAAAAAGAACTCAAGAAAGATATGAAAACCTTTAATGTGCAAAAATGTCATGTAGTGGTTTTGCTAGTAGTTTTGCATATAGTAACTCTGATTCTTCTGATGACATTCACGAAAATATTGAAAGTGAGACAAGAAATGATTCATCTTTTCTTCCAGATTTCGAATTACGAGAAAACAATCAAAACAGATTTATATTTACAATTGTTTGTGACAGAAAAGAGAGACCGCGTAAGTAGTAGGGCTGCTGTTGCAATTGTTAATTCTGCTTTGGAAGATATGGGGATCCTCAACCAAGGTAATATGCTAGATAGAAAGAAAGTATAAAGGTAAAGAAAAAGAGTCGGATTAAGAAAAAAAGACTTTACACGAGTTGCAGCATCAAAACATTTTGTTCATGGGTTTTGATGGAAGAAAAGATCAAACAAAAACGCTTACAGAGACAGAACATGAAGAACACGTCGTTGTTTTTAAAGAAACTGATGATACCTACATGGATCACATCACTCCTAACAACGGAAGTGCTCGATTCGTAGCAGATTAATTAATCACCTTTCTTACTGATACACATAGTTTTAATTCACTTAAAGAAATCATCTGTGACAGAACAGTTGTAAACACAGGACGTATAGGTGGTATAATAGAATTAATTGAAATTCACATTGAGAGGCCTCTTCAGTGGTTAATATGCCTTCTTCTTGCTAATGAATTACCCTTTAGACATGTATTCAAAAGTATTGTTGGCAAAACAACGGGTTCGAAAAGCTTCGAAGGTTTGATCGGAAATAAAATAAGTCACGATTTAACGCAAACAAAAATCGTTGAATTTACACCTGTGCAATATGAAATTGAGATTCCAGAAGAAATAGTTAAAGACCTCAGTAATGATCAAAAATATATATACGAGATGTGCGTTGGAATAAAATCTGGCACCATTTCAAAGGACTTGGCCTTAAAATCTCGAGGAGCTTTGCATCATGCAAAATGGCTCACAAGAGCTAATAGAATTATCCGTTTATATGTTTCAGCAACAAAACCAGAAAAAAATCTCCAGGACTTAATTAAGATCATATTAGAAGTATATGCCCCAGGTTGGTTCCGGATTAAATCACATCCAAAAGCTACAGACGGTGCTATGAATTTTTATTACTTAATTTCTCTCATCAGAAATCAGAGGGAGGAGCATCGCATAATCATGGAAAATGTTCTCAGGAACAATGCTTACTTTGCTCATCCAGAAAACATTTTGATTTCAATGATCACAGATCGTAGGGTAGAAATTAGAAAGACAGCTGTTGATCGTATAATAAATGCAAGAACAAGAAGAGGACCTATAAGAAACTTTGACTTGCCAAATAATATTAATTTCAATGCTAATGCTTATACTGAGATGATCGACTTTAACAGGGAAGCCGTCAATTCCCTACCTCTCTTACAAGATTTTTTAAATGAAGATCTACTTCAAGCTATGATAAAACCATCGAACTTCCTCCTATTCCTTGTCACACCCAAAGGGGTGGAACGTGCAATTAGCTTAGTCACTAGGGCTTCAGAAGATCGAATTGGCTATGAAAACAGACAAATATATTCGGAATGTCATAGAATCAAGGAAATCTATGCCAACTTTTGAATACAAAGATCAGTGGAAGTAATTGTAAGAAGTTTTGTAAAGGTAAGATACATATATTTGTATAATATAGTATATCTAGCACTAGTGTTTATTCAAAAATAAATTCAGTTTCTTTTCAATTGTATTCCTAACATTAAAGCCTGTTCAATAATGAAAATTTCAATTTTTATCCATTTTTTTTTCATTTTTAGGGGGGGGGGTAGTATGCGAGGGGTAGGGGAGGACGCTCAGCCCCAATGATTCACAGTGTAATACAGATATCAAAGAACAGAAGCGAAATTTTTTGGGTTCGTGGATAGCTCAGCGGTAGAGCACCGAGTCTTTTGTCGTTCTCAGTCGCAACATGCGGTGGTTCGACCCCTGATGAGGTAAGTATTTCTTTATCCTCTAATTTGTTTAGCTCTATTTACAATTATACAAAATGATTCCACGGTTTTTAAAAAGTGGCAATTAAAATAATAACTAATAAGGAGCGGGAGGAACAGGGTGAAAACCTGGTGATTGTACCTTGACGGGAAGATCGGTTGCTTGAAACTGTTCTTTGAAGCGAACTTTTTTGGGTTCGTGGATAGCTCAACTGTAGAGCACCGAGTCTTTTGTCGTTCCTCAGTCGCAACAATGCGGTGGTTCGACCCCTGATGAGGTAAGTATTTCTTTATCCTCTAATTTGTTTAGCTCTATTTACAATTATAAAAAATGATTCCACGTTTTATAAAAAAGTGGCAATTAAAAATTAAAAAAAAAAAAAAAAATATATTATATATAGTTATATATATTATATATATATATATATATATAGATATATATATATATATATATATATATATATATATATATATATATATATATATATATATATAATCGTCCAATTTCTTTAACCTCCGTTCTTTCTAAAGTTTTCGAATCTATCCTTAACAGGAAGATTTGGAAACATCTCAATTCTTCTAATCTTATCTCTGATCGCCAGTATGGCTTTCGTAAGAAACGCTCTACTGGTGATCTCCTTTCCTTCTCTCTGACTCTTGGTCCCCTCTATTCGGCATTTCGGTGAATCTTTTGCTGTTGTGCTAGACATATCGAAAGCTTTCGATAGAGTCTGGCACAAAGCTTTGATTTCCAAACTTCCCTCTTTCGGAATCTATCCTTCTCTCTGTGACCTTCTCTCTGATTTCCTTTCCGGTCGTTCTATAGCCGCTGTTGTAGACGGCCACCGCTCTTCCTTTAAATCTATTAACAGTGGTGTTCCTCAAGGATCTGTCCTATCCCCAACACTTTTTCTACTTTCATTAATGATCTTCTCTCTTGTACTTCATCTCCTATCCACTCCTATGCTGATGACTCCACCCTTCATTACTCTTTTCAATTTGAAAGGCGCCCCTCTCAACAACAGTTACTAGACGCAAGGAGGGTTGCCTTGGAGCAGCTGACCTCTGATCTATCTCGTATTTCTAATTGGGGCAGAGAAAACATGGTTTTTCAATGCCACCAAAACTCAATTCTCCATCTCTCCACTCGACACAATCTTCCACACAACTATGATATCTTCTTCGAAAACACTCAACTCAGACCTTCATCTGTTCTTAATATTCTCGGTGTTCTTTTCTCGTGATCTTTCTTGGAAAGATCACATTACCTCTCTTTCTAAACAAGCTTCTAAGAGGTTGGGTGTTCTGAGGCGCCTTCAGTATTTCTTTACTCCACCCCAGTTGCTTGCTCTGTATAGGGGTGTTGTTCGCCCCTGTATGGAGTATGCTTCCCATATCTGGGGTGGTTCCACACATACAGCTCTCCTAGAGAAGGTGGAGTCTAGGGCATTTCGTCTCATCAACTCTCCTGCTCTTACTAACTCTCTTCAATCTCTTTCTGCCCGTCGAATTGTTGCGTCACTTTCTCTTTACTATCGCTATTACAATGGACACTGCTCTTCTGAACTCTCTCGTCGCATACCTCCTCCTCTGAGAAGGGCTCGTGCGACTCGACTTTCCACACAGTCTCATCCTTTCTCTGTCCAACTCTCTGACCCCAGGCTTAACCGCTATGCTCTGTCCTACATGTACTCTACTGGTAAAGTCTGGAACACACTCCCTTCTTCTATTTTTCCAACTTCCTATGACTTACACACCTTCAAACGTCCTGTATCGGGACATGTCGGCCTTTAGTTTGACCAGGCTTCCGTCTTTTCCCCCAACTCTGGTGGAAATTGGTAGGCTGGCCTTTGCCCCACCAGAGGTGAAATAAAAAAAAAAAAAAAAAAAAAAAAAAAAAAAAAAAATATATATATATATATATTATATATATATATATATATATATATATATATATAATATATATATATATATATATATATATATATTTCATTATCACTATCCCACTTTTTCGTGGGGTGGTGCCCGCCACAATTCCCTTACAAACATAACATTCTTACCTTTCAACCCTTTCACCACCGCCCTCCATCTTCTCTGTCTCACAAATCTTCTACCCTCTGTCTAAACTCAAATTACTTCCATCAAAATCTCTCTCATTCCATCCATCCATCTCCACTTCGGCCTTCCCTTCCCCCTACCCCTATCCACATCGAATCTAAGTACCTTGCCCACTATTCTGTCCTCATTCATTCTACACGTAAGTCCAAACCATTTTAGCACACCCTCCTCCTCTCTATCAATTACACCCTTCTTCCATTTATACATCTCCCTTATTCTTTCATTGTGAATTGTTCATAGCAATTGTTCATAGCAATATTGGTTAAAGAAATTTGAGACGATAGTTAGAGGGTTGAGAGGGGTCCCCCTTTTCGGCACAGGATGAATGAGCGAACGTTTCCAGTAAGAA
>SEYY01015675.1:12500-15993 GCA_009176605.1 Armadillidium nasatum | reverse complement strand
TTTTCTCCTCAAATATTTTATCTCCTCCATAAATGAGATCATCTACATGAATCCCCATTATGCCATAAACAATGCCACCATCTTCCCATTTAAATATGGTGTTATCTATTTTACTTCTTTTCCCTCCTAATTTTATTAACAATTCAACCAAACTCTCGTACCATTTTCTAGCTGCATCTTTCAACCCGTAGACTGTTTTCTTTAATTTCCATAATTTTAAGGTATTGGCCTCTTCAGGAGGTTTTATCACCACCTCTCTTTCCATTTCCTTTCCTTGCAAGTATGCTGTCTTCACATCCAATGTTTTTACCTGCCAATCCTTCATATTGATTATAGCCAAGATTACTTTTAACCCTTCTATTGAAAAAGTGGGTGCTTCACAATCTTCTAATTCTAAACATTCTTTTTCCATAAAACCCTTCACCACTAATCTTGCTTTACATATCTTGTCTACCTCCTCCTTTCAGTAATTATTCACCTTGTTTTAAGTACTCTTTATATCTGTCAATCTCTTCAAAAACATTATTCTCTTTCCAACTTGAAATCTCCTTCTTTTTTGCCTCTTTAATTTTCTCCATTTGATCAGTTTTGTTACTCTTAAAGGTAACTAACTACCTTACCTTCACTGAAAGTACGTTTCACCTTGGTTTCCTTTATCTTTCCTCTACTTCATATTCTCTTAAGTCTGCCCAAAACTCTTCCTCAGAGTCTAAATCCTTAACGTTATAAGTACCATCAAATTTACCTCCTCTTTTACCTCCTAAACTCATTACTTTTACTCTTCTCCACAACTCCTTCATTCCTCATGTCTTATTCGATAATTTCTTCCTTTTCGAATATCATGAGGATGAACCTCCTCATTTTCATTAAAATTGTCATTCCTTTCATTGTCATCTTCTACCTGCAATAACTCCTCTTCCCTTTCTTCTTCGTCGTCTTCTTCTTCATCTTCCTCCTCTTCACTATCTTCTTCCCCTTTTTCCTCCTTCTCTTCATCTCTCTCCTCTATTGCTTCCCTTTTCTTTTCCTTCTCTTCCATCTTCTCATCTGCCTTCTGTAATTTTGTTATTTGTATCTTATTCACTTCCCTTATCAATGCTCCATGTTTAACCATTACTACTTTACCATCTCTACCTATTATTCTCCCTGGTCCTCTCCACTTTTCCTCTCCTTTCTTCTTATAAAAGACTTTATCTCCTACTTGAGCTTCTTCGATTCCTATGAACCCTAATTTTGCCTTTTAATGCCCTCCTTATCCGATCTCTGCATTCTTTCTCTTGTACCTTATCTTTTAACCAACATTTGTAATTCCATTAATTCCTTTAATTTAGCTCCATCCATTCCCTCTTCTAGTTCAGCAGGGCTACATTTTTTCATTTCGTTTTTACCACGATAATAAATTCCAAAAACTTTCTGATTAGGAGAATACCCACCGTTCATTATTCTATCATTTTTCGCGCTGACCATCCACATTAATATCCAATCTCTTCCTTTGACTCCATCCTCCTTTAGTTTCCTCATTCCTTCCTTTAGTATACCGACTGTCTTTTCACTTCTACCACTGCTCCATGGACTCTCACTTGCCGTACATAACATCTCTATGCCCCACTTTTCAGTAAATTCAATTATTTCTTCATTTTGGAATTCTCTACCCCCCATCAGTTATTATCTTTTGAGGTGCCCCAAAATAGCTTAATCCATTTCTCCATTATACACTCCATTATATTTGAAGGCTTCTTATCTTTGATCCATTTTGCTTGGCAGTAATGTGTTGCCCAATCCACCATGACAAGGAATTTTTCACCTTCCAATTCCCCTATGTCCATTGATAACACTTCGTTGAAATTTGTTGTCATAGGCAACCCCACTGTAGGCCTTTCAGAGTTTTCCTTATATTTCTTACATGACTCACAATTAATACATACCTCTTTTAATGTTTGTAACCTTTCTTTCTTCACCCTTTGGTAATCCACATCATTACCCCACGCTTTACTTAATCATTTGTTGCAATTTATCAAATGCACAATGGCCAAATTGCAAATGTAACCTCAAACAGGCATTTTTCCATTTTTCCTCATTTAATATAGAATTTGTTTCTTTAAGTGTTAACCACACATTCTCTCTATTCTTTATCTCCCTCAATTTTATTCTTATATGTCACTTATTATCCATGTTAATGGGTATTTTCTTTTTTATTATCGGATGCTTACACTCTAAATATTTATTAACAAAATCTATCTTAGCCCCTAATTTAGTCTAACACTACTGTTCCTATCAACCAAGGGATATTCCCTTCTACTATTTCTGTTTCTAGTAATGCTTTATGATTTCCCATGACAATCGGAATTAAAAATTTTCTATGACACTTATATTCCCTTTCCCCGAAAACATAAGTTGCTTCTATCTTCCTTTCCGATTCCTTCATCCTCACTAGTTCTTCCCTACTTAATGTCGAAAGAATTACTCCTAGTCACAATTCTCCCACCACACTGTTCTTACAACCAGTATCGACTATCGCACTGATTATATCCCAGTTGTCCTCTTCCATCCTTCTATTCCTCAATAATATCACCTCTTTTGTTACCTGTTTTCTTTCATTACACATATTAGCCAAATGTCCTTTTTCTTTACATTTGTAACATTCTTTATCCCTCATCCAACAATTTTCCATCACATGTCCTTTCTTTCCGCAACCATTACATTCTTTATCATTTCTTCTATATTCCGGACAGAACCTTTGCATATGTCCCTCCTTTTTACAGTTATAACAAACGTTCTTCCTTTCAGTATTTTTATTCCTCTCTCCACTGTACCATATTTTTTCCTTGTTTTGGTTCTGAAAACTCTTTCCCATTATTCCTACTAACAAACTAGTCACTCTTTCATATGACAAATCTCCGTCTAAAGCTCCTAACATTATTTTTTCTTCATTTTCCGATAGTTTACTCCTTCCGAACAACAAACCACCTTTATGTTCCTCTCCTAGTTCCGCCATTCCAGCTGCATTACACCTCCTCAATGCCACATCAAATCTACTTAAAAAGTCCTGTATCTCCTCCATAGGTTTCCTTTCAATTCTAAAAAAAACCGTTCATACTATCCAGCTTTTCTATTTTCTTGTCACTGCTATACTTCTTTTCTAGAACACTCATTATCTTGGTTACTCCCTCAAGGCTCGCTATCTCCTCTCTCGGTAATCCTCCCACTAGTTCCCATGGTTCACCACTCAGTGCGCTCCTGATAGTTAAACCAGGATATTTATCCACAGTTTTATTTCTCCATATCCAATCTTCCACTTTACCCTTCCACTCCAAAAACATCTCCTTCTTCCCATCAAACACGGGACATTTTTCACTCCTTCTTTTCTATTAACCCTCGTCGTCTGATCTCATTTTCCTTACAAATTAATTATGAAATAAGAATTGATTAAAATATCTCTCCTAAAGATAATAAGGTAACTACTAACCTGTCCCAAAAACGAAGATCCCTTGTT
>SEYY01015675.1:0-10000 GCA_009176605.1 Armadillidium nasatum | reverse complement strand
CAACTGGGGTAGCTTGAAGTAATTCTTGAAGGTGCCTCAGAACACCCAACCTCTTAGAAACTTGTTTAGAAAGAGAAGTAATGTGATGTTTCCAAGAAAGATCACAAGAAAAGGAAACACCAAGAATATTAAGAACAGATGAAGGTTTGAGTTGTGTGTTTTCGAAGAAGATTTCCTAGTTGTGTGGAAGATTGTGTCGAATGGAGAGATGGAGGAACTGTGTTTTTGGGACATTGAAAACAACCAAGTTTTCTCTGCCCCAATTTGAAATACGTGAGAGATCAGAGGTTAGTTGTTCCAAGGCTCCCCTTTTCGAGTCTATCAACTGCTGTTGGGTGGAACGTTTTCCAAACTAGAAGGAGTAACGAAGAGTGGAGTCATCAGCATAGGAGTGGATAGGTGATGAGGTAATAGAGAGAAAGTCATTAAAGAAAAGCAGAAAAAGTGTTGGAGATAGGACAGAACCCTGAGGAACAACACTAATAATAGTTTAAAGGAAGAGCTGTGGTCGTCTACAACAGGTGCTATAGAACGACCGGAAAGGAAATTAGAGAGAAGATCACAGAGAGAAGGATAGATACCAAAAGAGGGAAGTTTAGAAATCAAAGCTTTGTGCTAGACTCTATCGAAGGCTTTCGATATGTCCAGCGCGACAGCAAAGTTTCACCGAAATGCCGAAGAGTGGAGGACCAAGAGTTAGAGAGAAGGGAAAGAAGATCAGCAGTAGAGCGTTTCTTACGAAAACCATACTGGCGATCTGAGATAAGATTAGAAGAATTGAGATGTTTCCAAATCTTCCTGTTAAGGATAGATTCGAAAACTTTAGAGAGAACGGAGGTTAAAGAAATTGGACGGTAGATGGAAGATTGAGATGGGTCCCCTTTCTTCGGCACAGGGTCAATTAGCTCACGTTTCCAGCAAGAACGGAAGGTTGAAGTAGAGAGACAAAGACGAAAAATTTACCGAGGTAGGGCGCAAGCTCTGAAGCACAAGTTTTGAGAATTGCAGGAGGAATACCATCGGGACCATACGCCTTATTAGTATTAAAGTCAGAGAGAGCGGAAATGACAATTTTAGAAGAAATTCTTATTTTAGGCCTAATTGAGTTAATTGAGTTAGAAGGGGTTGAAGGAGGAGGAATTCCTCCGGAATCGTCTAAAGCTGAATTGGAAGCAAAAGTTTGAGCGAAGAGTTCATATTTAAAAGAAGGTAAAACAGCAGTTGGGCCGTCGCAAGATATTAAAGGAGGGAAAGAAGAAGAAGCAAAGTTAGAGTTGACATTTTTTGCAAAATGCCAGAAAGAACGTGAAGAAGAAGAACCAGAAAGATTATTGCATTTTCTACGGAGAAAAGTGTTTTTAGTGTTACGAAGGATAGATTTTGCACGATTTCGGGGTGAAATATAAGTAGCATGAGTTTCTTGAGTTTGAAGACAATGGTAATCCCTAAAAGCAACATCCCTGCGGCGGATAGCAAAAGAACTAAGCACCAAGGTTTGTTAGGTTTAGTAGAAGGGAAAGAAAATTGAAATGTACGCCTCCATGCCAGAGAAAATTACCTCAGTAATGCGTTCTGCACCCTCCGAGGGACCCCTACCTCGGAGGCAATAATAATTCCACGGGAAATCGAGGAAGTATGACAGCAAGTCCGACCAGTTTGCGGCACCGAAGTACCACAAACGTTCCCTTTCAACAGAAGGGGGGCTTTCCTGTGGAAGACTTGAAGAGATAGAAGAGGATACAGAGATAGGAAGATGATCGGAGGAACCCAGAGGAGAAAGGGTTTGATATTATAAAGAAAAGGATTAGAAGTTAGGAAAAGGTCTAGAATGTTGGGTTCATCTTCAAGACGACCAGGAATACGAACAGATAGCTGCACCAATTGCTCAAGGTCGTTTTGGATAGCAAATTAAAGACACGTTCACCAGCTGTATAATGAAAGCTAGAAGAAAGCCATTGGCTGTGGTGAACATTGAAATCACATAATATGATGATTTCAGAGAAAGGAGAAGTAGAGAGAATGGGCTCAATTTTGGAGCTTAAGTAGTCGAAGTAGAAGAATTTTTTATAGTCAGTAGAATTAGGAGATAAATAAACAGAACAAATGAATTTAGTCGAAGAATGGCAGGAGAGCCTAACCAATAAGGTGGAAAATTCAGAAGACTCCATATTAGAGGCACGAGAAAAAACGACATCTTTGCGCATGTATGCACAACAACTGCCTTCGGCTGAAAATTGAGGATATAGACAGTAGGAGGAAACAAATTATGGTTTGCTATCAGAACGCTCAAACATCTGAGTTTCGGTCAAGAATAAGAGGTGAGGTCTAGAAGAAGAAAGGTGATGTTCAACAAAGTGGAAATTGGAGTGCAGACCGCGAATGTTGCAGAAATTAATGAAAAAAATAGACCGTGCATCAGGACAAACCGGCATCTGTGTCTTGGTAGCACCAGACCCATCACCGGTGGCCACCAACTCCCAAGTGGTGATGGGGGAAGGGGTGGATGAGCTGCTATTTTTTGGAAGCTGCCAACTATATAGTCAGTAGAATTATATATATATATATATATATATATATATATATATATATATATATATATATATATATATATATATATATATATATATATATATATATATATATATATATATATATATATTAAAGAGAAGTTTGCGTAAAATCTTGTGAAAGCCGTAAGTTCAGATACTGAAAATAAATAAAAATAACGCCGTTGAATAATTTTGAAGTAATCGTAAGAAATCTTAAAATTTTTTGAACCGGTCTTCTAATTCATTAATAAATTCGTCCAACAGAGAAATAAAAAGGTGCACTTTATAATATTGCTTCGGTGTAATGATATTTAACTTAAACATTTTTATTTGACGAAGTGCACATCGAGGCAATGATATAGGTATATTTCACTATTGAAGAAAGACAAATGGCTTCATCAAAGTGATTTTTGAATATCGAGTCGCCACTTAATTAAACGCCATGTTTGAATAACTTTTACTACATCGATTATATGATTCAGTGCTTCAGTTAAATCACAGTCAACTTTCTGAAGTAGTTTTGAAATTCCAAATATACTTGAAAGTATTTTGTTTTAAGAATTTAAACAAGCACAATAAACTGTCCATCAGGTTCATAATTAAGCAATTGAAGTGCTTGGTTTGATGCTTCACCATTACCTATTTCTTCTATTTTTTATGAAAATAAACCACAGCTAAATAAAGTTACAGCATCATGTTTGTACACCCACCTTGTTTCATACAGAGTAAGAAGCGATTTCTTCTTATGATCAGGTAGATCAGATTTAATATTATCCTTAAGGGCACATCTTAATTTTAGAGAAGACAAGAAAAAAAATCCAATATATTTTATGGTGCTCAAGCAAAACTGAACACCAGGAACTTTAGAAACATGCGATATAGTTAGGTTAAGACATGAGCACTACAATGAGCATACAAAGATTTTAGGCAGAGATCTTTCACAAAGGACTAGACTTCTTAACGTCGCTCATCGTTACAGAAGAGTCACTATATCCTTGACCTAACATGTATTCAAGGCATATTCCATTTTGTTTAAAAGAATTAATAATGAGAGTAGCTGTTACATGTCCAGTTAATCCTTCTACGGGGACAAACTAAAAAAATTCTTCTTTAACTTTAGCAAGCGTACCTGAGACATAATGTTATTTGTTCTGTTTTTGATATATCTGTTGTTTCGTCAGCATGAGCAGCAAAGCATATCGCACTATTAACATTATTAAAAATTTTGCTTTTTATGATCTCCCCACATAAATGAATTAGTTCATTCTGAGTAGATGGGCTAATGTGAAACTTTTGACAAAGCAGATGATTGACCATGAAACGTTTTATTCCTAGCATCTATTCGAAACATTAATAATGCTCGAAAATTACCATCAGATACATTATCATTATCATCTGACAATATATCTCCAGGTTCGTATTTTCTACACTTCCACAAAATATAATAGTGCTAATGATAGATTTTAATTTGAAGTGATTTTTCTCTGCTTGCATTTTACAATTATTTTCTAACTGCTTAACAATATCGCAAGAAAACCCATTTTCAGCCTGTAAAGAATTATCTGTCAGTATACTGACAGATAATTCTTTACAAGTTTTATGATATTCAGTTTCTTGATGGCTAGTAAACTTCTCAACAGTTCTTTTCGTACTTTTTAAAACACTCAAAAACTAAGATTCTTGCAATCTTTTGCCTCCCTTTTCCTATGCAATCTTAACTAAAAAGCGCACACTATTTACAAAATGCGCCTCCAACATATTCTGAATATGTCATCCAATTATATGTGTAAAGACACTTTCTTTGAAAACTTAAATTTCTGTACAAAATTTTAGGGAAGATGTAACCAGGAGGCGGGTTCCAAGCATCTTTGAAAAACTTTTCCTTAGTTTTATCATCAGCTTTCTTATTTATATATAAACCAATATCTAATTCACTTACTGTAATTATGAGGTTGTTATTTTCAACCGTGTGCAATAACGGAAGAACGTCACACGCTTGTTGAAAATTGGCATCATTTGAGATATTAGCATCGGTGATACTCTCGTTAGTTAAATTATTAATAATACTCTGCACTTTTATTTCAAGATTTAAATTTTTATCAAGAAAAATAATAAAAAATAAGAGCTACATTTACTAGGCTTTATAATCAATTAGCATTAACAAACTTTGCAAAGACTAGTGCTTAGTAATCGATCATGATTTTTAGCACACAAATGCGCAATTTGCAAAATTTATACACAAATTTAATTTTTAAAGCAATTTTACATTAATAAGGAAAATTATTAAGATCAATCATAAAAGTTTTTAAATTTTTTTTATATATATATATATTATATATATATATATATATATATATATATAATATATATATATATATATATATATATATATATATATATATATATATATATATATATTATATATATATATATATATATATATATATATATATATATATATATATATATATATATATATATATATATATATATATATATATATATATATATATATATATATATATATATATATATATATATATATATATATATATATATATATATATATATATATATATATATATATATATATATATATATATATATATATATATATATATATATATATATATATATATATAAAATATAATTTATTACTATTATTATTTATTTATTTATTTTTATTTTTTATTCGACTCCGGCTCCGGTAATGTATGTATGTATGAATGTGTGTGTGTACTTATGTGTGTGGTTATGCATGGGCTTAGCAAGATATGGGCTATGTCCTTCCACAACTTAGCACCTTATACTCATCTAAAGAGCCAAATATGGGAGTTCCTACAAATGTTTAACAGATTTTGTTAATATAGTAATAAAAATAATAATAATAATACTAATAATAATAATAGTAATAATGATAATAATAATTATTATGGGTTTGTGTGTGTGTTCTTAATAGCAAGGAAGAGAGGGAAGGAAATGGACAGGGTAGCGTAGTGTGATGGTGGACCCATACACCATTATATATATATATATATATATATATATATATATATATATATATATATATATATATATATATATATATATATATATATATATATATATATATATATATATATATATATTTTATTTTTATTTTTTATGTATTTCAGCAACACCTATATACGATAACTATTACTAACTTCATACTTTTTATTTGAGGGCGAAAGCTAATGAGGGGTGGAATGGGGATATGGTGGACCACTATGCATACTACGTATATATATATATATATATATATATATATATATATATATATATATATATATATATATATATATATATATATATATATATATATATGGAGAGGACGTAGCGCCGTCCGAAGCGATGCAAGTACCCCCTATTGGGCATAACCCGCGGAGTGATATGATGGGTAGACCATTCCGTTTTACTCCGTTGCCCTTTGGTTCGTTACTTTTCGCTTTTCACCTTCTCAGGGGGTCTCCAGTGTACCTCCGCCTCACACCGGAGTGTCTATGCTCCCGCTACCTTTCCACTCCAATTCTTCACATGTTCCCACATTTTACAAGCGCTTATTCTTACATTGCCTTTATTAAACAAAGAATCAAAATGGCAAAACTCACAGCTGCCTCGGAGATGCTACGAGGGGTGGCATCCAAAGAATGCCCCTCAACCTCCACCCCTCACCACATCATCACTTGGGAGTTGGCGGCCTCCGATGTTAGGGATGGTGCCGCCATGACCCGGCGTCCGGCTTGCACCGGTGCACGGTTTTCTTTTTACATTAATTTCTCCAACATTCGCGGTCTTTACTCTAATTTCCCCTTTGTCGAACACCATCTCTCTTCTTCTAAACCTCATCTCTTGTTTCTAACCGAAAATCAGGTGCTTGAGTGTGCTGACAGAAAACCTTATTCTGTTACCTCCTTACTGTCTCTATCCTCAATTTTCAGCCAAAGGCGGTTGTTGCGCATATGTGCGCGACGATGTTATTTGCTCTCGTGTCTCTAATTTGGAGTCTCCTGAATTCTCTACTTTATGGCTAAAGCTCTCTTGCAATTCTACTACTAAATTTATTTGTTCTGTTTATTTATCTCCTAATTCTAATGACTATCCAAAATTCTTCTACTATTTAAACTCCAAAATAGAGCACATTCTGTCTTCTCCTTTCTCCGAAATCATCGTTTTAGGTGATTTCAATGTTCACCACCGCCAATGCTTTCGTCTAGTTCTCATGATAAAGCCGGTGAACTCGCCTACAACTTTTCTATCCAGAACAACCTTGAGCAGTTGGTGCAACTCCCTACCCGTATCCCTGACCGTCTTGGTGATGAACCCAACATACTTGATCTTTCCCTTACTTCTTATCCTTCTCCTTATACTGTTAAACTCTTTCCTCCTCTGGGTTCATCCGATCACCTTGTTATCTCCGTATCTTGTTCTGTCTCTTCAAGTCTTCCGCAAGAACTGCCTCCGCCTTCGGCGAGGAGACGTGTGTGGCACTTCGGTGCTGCTAACTGGTCTGACTTGCGGTTGTACTTCTCTGATTTCCCATGGAATGATTACTGTTTCCGTGGGAGGGGTCCTTCGGAGTGTGCTGAGCGTATAACCGAGGTGATTCTCTCTGGCATGGAGGCATACATTCCATATTCTTTCCCTTCTACTAAACCTAACAAACCTTGGTTTAACTATTTCGTCTTTGCCATTCTACTTCGACCATTCCTTCTTGCTGGAAACGTGTGCTCATTCAACCTGTGCCGAAGAAGGGGGACCCCTCTCAACCCTCCAACTATCGTCCCATTTCTTTAACCTCCATTCTTTCTAAAGTTTTCGAATCTATCCTTAACAGAAAGATTTGGAAACATCACAAATTTCCTTACATACTTATTTATTCCTACCTTTCATCCCCTTTCACCACTGCCTTTTATCCCACTCTGTCCTCCACAAGTCTACTACCCTCATCTAAACTCAAATTCCTTCCACCCTAATTTCTCTCACTTCATCCATTCATCTCTATTTTGACCTTCCCTCCCCTTATCCTCGTCCACCTCGAATCTAAATACCTTGCACACCATCCTGTCCTCATTCATTCTACACATATATCCAAACCATTTTAACAAATCTTCCTCCACTCTATCCACTACACCCCTCTTCCATCTACACATCTCCCATATTCTTTAATTTCTAATCCTATCAACCCTTCTCAATTTACATATAGCTCTCAAACCTTACCTTTTATCTCAAAGACATTCAAACTTTCCTCGCCAGAGCATATATATATATATATATATATATATATATATATATATATATATATATATATATATATATATATATATATATATATATATATATATATATATATAGGTAAAGGTTAAGAAGTTTTCTGACCTTCGATTTTGAAATATCGATATTCGAAAATATCGATATATCGAAACATCGATATATCAATTCAAATTTTTTGATATTTTGTGTTATTTATTATTTAGTTTTCATTTCATTATTATTATTCTTAATTTTTTATAATTTTATTATTTAGTTTTCTAGCGTACTTAGTTCGACTTATCATAACCTGAACTACCGAAGTTGCCGTAAGATACAGGCCTAACCTATACAAGAACGTTGCCGTGAAATACAGGCCTATTGCCGTATTACACCACACATTCACACATTATATATATATATATATATATATATAATATATATATATATATATATAATATATATATATATATATATATATATATATAAATTCTAAGATTTTTAAATCTGTTGGTTAGTTGGTTTGTGATAGGATGGAAAAATGGGATGGTTCTATTGGGTGGTTATTAGTGCGACTGTGGGATCTAATGTTGGAGTAGGAAGGAATTGAAAGATTTATACCTGTTCCGGGGGAAATACCTCTGTGCTCGTCACATCTAACTGAGAGTTGACGCGATGTGCTGCCAACATAGGTACTAGAACAAGCACCACATGAATATTTATAGATGATGGACGAGCGCAAAAGTGTGGGAAACGGTTCATTATGTGATAGGAAAGAGCCTATGGAGAGGTTCGGGATGAAAACAAAGGTGAAGTCTAATTGATGGAAGCTGTTATGTAAGAGGTTGAGAAGATCATTTTTTTAATTTGAGATATTGGTGGTCGTGAAATGGAAGTTTGATATAAAAAAGTTGTTTCGGTGCGGTTAAAATAGGAGTTGTATCAGTAAAAGATTTATTAAGAAATTTTTTTGATTTGATTTTTCCATCCTATCACAAACCAACTAACCAACAGATTTAAAAATCTTAGAATCCATCCACATTTCCATTCTTAAACCTTCTCTCAATAATGACAGTGGCCCTTTCAAAATACAACTTAATTGATTTAATATTTTATTTCCTTTTATTTGATTTTTATTTTTATTTGTTATTTTATTATAGTTACTTGTGTCATGTTTGTTTTAATATTTCTGTTCTTTCTACAGATGAAAGATTTTTTATTTGTTTAAAAACAATCAAAACTGTTTCCTGATGATGGGATTAATATATTTACCGAAACGTTGAAAAATGAAAAAATAAATTTTAACCTAATTTTTCCTACAATTATTTTACTTACATAGAATTAGTTTTAAATCAATTTTAACCAGTGATTAATAATATAATTTTTTTGTGAATTAATAAAAGACAAACCTTAACCGAAAATTTTATTGTTTCTCCGAAGAAAATGTTCCGAGCTCTATGGCTACTCTTCATTTTAAAAACCAGATTTCCCAAGAATACAAACGTGTACGATATATATATATATATATATATATATATATATATATAATATATATATATATATATATATATATATATATATATATATATATATATATATATATATATATATATATATATATTTTTTTTATATATTAGTATATATATAATATATATATATATATATATATATATATATATATATATTATATATATATATTTTTATATATATATATATATAATATATATATATTATATAATTTATTTTTTTTTAAAAATAATAATATATTTATATATATATATATATATATAGATATAATATATATATATATATATATATATATATATATATATATATATATATATATATATATATATATATATATATATATATATCTTTTTTTTAATGTCTCCTCTGGTGGGCAAAGGCCGGAGGCCTACTAAATTCCACCGGAGCTGGGAAAAATTCGGGACCTGATAGCTAATGGCCGACCTGACAAGAAACACGGCGTTTAAAAGTGCACAGGTCAAAGGAAGTTGGGAAAACAGATGAAGGGAGTGTGTTCCAGACTTTACCAATAGAGTAAATGTAAGACTGAGCATAGCGGTTAAGTCTGGGGTTGGAGAGTTGGACAGAGAAAGGATGAGACTGTGTAGAAAGTCGTGTCGCACGAACCCTTCTCAATGGAGGGAGGTATGCGACGT
>SEYY01015674.1:15000-16771 GCA_009176605.1 Armadillidium nasatum | reverse complement strand
CAAAAGAATTGGGGAAAACAGACAAAGGGAGTGTATTCCAGATTTTACCAGTAGAATATATGTAAGATCGAGCATAGCGGTTAAGTCTGGGGTCGGAGAGTTGGACAGAGAAAGGATGAGACTGTGTAGAAAGTCGTGTCGCCAGAGCTCTTCTCAATTTAGGAAGTATGTGACGAGAGAGTTTAGAAGAGTAATGTCTGTTGTAATAGCGATAGTATAGGGAGAGTGACGCAACAATTCGACGGGCAGAAAGAGATTGGAGAGAGTTAGTAAGACCAAGAGAGTTTATGAGACGAAATGCCCTAGACTCCACCTTCTCAAGGAGAACTGTATGAGTGGAGCCACCCCAGATATGTGAAGCATAGTTCATACAGATACGAACAACACCCCTATACAGAGCAAGTAACTGGTGTGGCGTGAAGTAATTCTGAAGGCGCCTCAGAACACACAACCTCTTAAAAGCTTGTTTAGAAAGAGAAATAATGTGATCTTTCCAGGAAAGATCAAGAGAAAAAGAAACACCAAGAATATTAAGAACAGATGAATGTTTGAGCTGTGTGTTTTCGAAGAAGATATCATAGTTGTGTGAAAGATTGTGTCGAGTGGAGAATGAGGAACTGAGTTTTTAAGTCATTTAAAACAACCATGTTTTCTCTGCCCCATTTCAAATACGTGAAATATCAGAGGTTAGTTGCTCCAAGGCTACCTTTCTCGAGTCTAATAACTGTTGAGATGGACGTCTTTCAAACTAAAATTAGTAATGAAGTGTGGAGTCATCAGCATAGGAGTGAATTGGAGATGAAGGAATAGAAAGAAGATCATTAATGAAAAGTAGAAAAAGTGTGGGGATAGAACAGAACCCTGAGGAACACTGTGTTAATAGGCTTAAAGGAAGAACGGTGGCCGTCTGCAACAACAGCTAAAGAACGACCGGAAGAGAAATTAGAGAGAAGATCACAAAGTGAAGGATAGATACCGAAAGAGGGGAGTTTGGAAATCAAAGCTTTGTGCCAGACCCTATTGAAAGATTTTGATATGTTTAGTACGACAGCAAAGGATTCACCGAAATGCCGAAGAGGGGAGGACCAAGAGTCAGAGAGAAAGGAAAGAAGAACACCAGTAGAGCGTTTCTTACGAAACCCCTACTGGCAATCAGAGATAAGATTAGAAGAATTGAGAGTTTTCCAAATCTTCCTGTTAAGGATAGATTCGTAAACTTTAGAGAGAACGGAGGTCAAAGAAATGGAACGGTAGTTGGAGGGTTGAGAGGGATTCCCCTTCTTCTGTACAGGCTGAATGAGCGCTCGTTTCCAGCAAGAAGTGAAGGTTGAAGTAGAAATCCAAAGGCGAAATAGATTTTCAAAGCAGGGTGCAATCTCGAAAGCACAAGTTTTGAAAACCACAGGAGGAATACCATCAGGACCGTATGCCTTCTTAGTTTTAAGCTAAGAGAGAGAAGAAATAACGTGTTTAGAAGAAATTATAATTTTAGGCATAAAAGAGTTAGAGGGGGTTGAAGGAGGAGGAATAGCTCCAGAATCGTCTAAGGTAGAATTATAGGCAAAAGTTTGAGCGAAGAGTTCAGCTTTGGAAGAACATAAAACAGCAGTTGTGCCATCGGAAGATACTAAAGGAGGGAAAGAGGAAGAAGCAAAGTTAAAGTTGACATTTTTGGCAAAATGCCAGAGAGAGCGTGAGGAAGAGGAACCAGAAAGATTATTGCATTTTCTACGGAGAAAAGATTTTTTGGTGTTTCGAAGTATAGATTTTG
>SEYY01015674.1:0-10000 GCA_009176605.1 Armadillidium nasatum | reverse complement strand
AAATGACTTCTTAACCTTCTAGGAGAATTATTTTGTACATTTTGCGTTCTTTTCGTTTGACTTCTTAATTTCATAGGAAATGTATTTTGTGAATGTTTATACAATGGGTATGGTCTGTATGAAGGATCTGTTTGTCTGTTATCTTTTAATATTGGAGAAGGAGAAGAATTTGGAGATACATTATTATTTCTTAAAGGAGAAATATGAGGACTTATAATTTGTGACATATTAGGAAAGTTATTTGGAAGAGAATCAAATTGTGAAGATTGTTTAAAGTTTTGTGTATGATGATGTGTATGCTGAGAATGGGAATCAAAATTTGAAGAAGTTTGAGGATAGGAATGGTTTTGTGAACGTTGAAAAGTCTGTTGAGAATGAGGAAGAACTTTAGGAGAAGTTTGAGAATGATAAGAATTCTGAAAAGTTTGAGGGTGATTAGAATGATTTTGAAAAGTTTTATTATAAGAATAAGAATCTGGTAAAATTTGTGGATGTTGAGAAAATTTCTTTGAATGTTGAAATTTAAAATTTTGTTTTTGTGGATGGTAAAAGTTTTTGGAATGATCTAAATTTAGAATTTAGTTTTGTTGTATTTTCTTTTCTAGAAAATGCTTGTGAAGAAGTATGTAAATACTGATTATGGTCTCCCAATAAATTTCGATTATCTCCTCTAAAACAAGAACGATTATTATTTACTGTATCTGAAGAAGAATCAATTTTAAAATGAACTTTCTTATTAGAGTTATTTGCAGAATTTTGTATATTTGGTAAAGGATATGATTTTAAGCAAGATTTTAATTTATTTTCCTCAGAGCATAATTTTGGGTAAGGTACAATTTTAAAGTTATCTATGTGGATAACAAACTGTTTATTTGTTTCTAAGCATTGTAATAAGTATTTGCCAAAATTCAAAACATTAACTACTAAATATGGACCCTTCCATCTACTCGCTAATTTCGGAGATTGATGAGGAGGTTTAATTGAAAGTATATATACTCTGTCACCGACACATGCTTTACGAATTGGTGCATTTTTGTGTTGTCTGTTTGCAATGTTTGCAGTTTCTGTCTGCAATTTATCACGACTAATTTCGCGGATAGCCGAAGCTCTTTCATACATTTCAGCAGTATAATCATGTAAAAATTCTTTATTTGCATTTCTGTGATTTTGTTTCAATAAAAGGAGAAGTATAATCTGGAAGATTGTAAGGCAATCTTTTAATGTAATAATGTAAAAGAAAATGAGGTGTGTTTCCTATAGAAGTGTTATAAGAAGAATTTAAAGCTATTTGACAAAAAGGTAAGAATTTACCCCAATCATCATGATTATTATTCACATAATGTCTTAAATAATTCTCAATATTCTTATTTTCGCGCTCAACGATACTATTACTAATAGGATGATAAATAGAAATATTAACATTTTTAATTCTCCAAAGTTTACATAACTCTTTGAAAAATTCAGATTTAAACTCACCTCCGTTATCTGTAATTATAATATTAGGTGTAGAATGACGCATAATCACTCTTTCTAAAAGAGCTTTTGCCACCTCTTTTCCATCTCTTGTAGGAACAGGGCAAATTTCAGTGTACCTAGTTAATGAGTCTTTAAAAACCAGAATGTAACGACTATTTGTAGACTTGCACCTAGGAAAAGGACCAAGGGTATCTAAATGAAGTCTCGAGTACGGCTGGAAAGGTAAGGGATATGTGCTTATACCTATAGGATGTGGTTTGTTTCCTTTTACTTCTAAACATGAAGTACATTCTTTACAAAATATTTCACAAAGCTTTGAAAGATTAGGAAAAGTGTAAAGTTCGCGAACACGTTTCATAGTTCGAAAACTACCTGGATGTCCACTACCAAGAGCGCTGTGTGAAATGTATATGACTGAATATATCATTGAGTCAGGAACTTCTAATAAATATCTGTTGTCAGAAGTGACATAGTAAAGTAAACCGTTAATAATTGTATGTGGTAAACCTAATCTGTTACTTGGCAAATTTTCAAACCATTTTATTAAAGGAGAAAGTCTAGGACAGGAACGTTGTTCTTTATAAAAATTATCTTTGGTTAGATCAAAAATAGAAGTATTTAAAGATGATACGCTCAATATAGAATGAGTAACATCAGGTGCAGGATTCCTTGATAAGTAATCTGGAACGACATTTAATTTTCCTTTTTTATAAATAAATTCAGGGTTGAAAGATTGTATTTTTAAGTTCCATCTCTCAAGACGGCCAGTTAATTGACGATGCCTAAACAAATGAATAAGTGGGCTATGATCAGTATATAAGAAAATTTTATAACCCCAGATAATCGTTCTAAATTTAGAAAGAGCATGTATTACAGCTAAAGCTTCTTTTTCTGTAGTAGAATAGTTTCTTTCCGCCTTAGTTAAAAGACGAGAAGTAAAAGCAAGTGGCTTTTCTAACTCATTAGAATCCTAATTGAGCTAGAACTCCACCAACGCCAAAATCAGAAGCATCTACGCTTAAAATAAAAGGTTTTGAATAGTCTGGAAAGGAAAGAGTAGGATCAAGTAGTAATTGTTTCTTAAGAGCATCATATGCAATTTGCTGTTCTAGATTCCATTGAAAAGAAGTGTTTTTCCTAAGGAGTTGAGTAAGTGGATGAGCTATGTGACTGTAATTAGGAATTAGATGCCTAAAATAATTAAAGAAACCTAATACTGAGCGAATTTCTGAAACATTAGTGGGTATTTTAAAACCTTTGAGTGCTTGTAATTTATTTGGATCTGGACTCAAACCTTTATCACTAATTTTAAAACCAAGGTATGTAACACTAGTTTTAAAAAATTCACATTTTTCAAGTTTAATACGTAAATTTGCTTTTCTTAAAGCTTTGAAAATCTTTCGAAAGACTATTATAATGTTCATCTATATTCTTACTAAAAATTAAACAATCATCTATAAATAATAAGCAGTGTACTCCAAGTAAACCTGAAAGTGCCATTTCCATTGCCTCTACTAAAAACTGAAGGACTATTAGTTGTACCCTGAGGCATGCGAACAGGTTCAAAGTGACCTCTAGCAGTAGAAAAAGCCAATAAACCTCGACTTTCTTTGTCAACAACAATATGAGTAAATCCTGAAAGTAAGTCTATAGTACTAAAAATTTTTGCATTTCCTATAAGAGAAAGACTCTCACTTATATTAGGTAAAGGAAATCTATCTGGGACAGTAAGACTGTTGAGCTTTCTATAGTCGATTACCGTTCTATACTTAGTACTATTTTTCTTAGGAATAACAAGAATAGGGGAAGAAGAAGGAGAATTACTTGGAACTATATAACCCTTTTTCAAATTATCATCGACCCAATCATCAATGGCTTGTAAGTACTTGTGAGGGTGTCTGTAAGGAGCTGTATACACATAATCTGGACTTCCTTCTTTCAGTTTAACTTTAAAAGTTACTAACTCACATCTTCCGACTGGATCGTCTTCGAAAGAAATTATATCTCTGTTTTTGACAAGGAAATCTAGCATTTCAGATAATTGTTCTGGTTTTTGCAAAACGTAAGTATTATCTGTTTTTGTAGAATTTGAAAGCAGTATTTTTTTTGAATATTTTTCTGATTTCTTCATCAGAAAGATCAGAAGAATAAGTGGTAGCAGCATTTACAGAAGAAGAATCATTAAAATTTCTATCATTCTCTGTAATTTCTATTGGAGAAGCAGTGGTTAAGAAAGAATGTGGATCTAAATTTACAGAATTTGTTCCTAAGTTAATACACTCTAAAAGAATATTACCATTAGTACAGTTACTTAAAGTCGAACCTATGAAAATTTGACTATTGCTACGAAGATCATTTCTATTTTGTGTGACAAGTGAGATATTTTCTGGTGGATATGTTTGTATATCAGATTCTACTTTAACATTTAAAATGTACTTAGAATTTGGCAATAAAACAGTTTTCTCTTTTGTAAAAACTTTGTATTCAATTTTATCATCTAAAACAAGATTTTTAGGATATAAAATAGGATTAGTATTATAAAAACTTTCATGAAATGAAGAGTTGTTCACGTTTTGTGATCTGTTTTCAAAAGAAGAATTATTAGTTAGTGAAGTAAATTTGTCAAAGCGTGTTTTTAATTCTTGTAATTCATTTTGAAAAGATTCTATTTTAGCATTTGGAAAATATTCAGAACATTCTGTAATCTGAGATTTGTTCTTTGTAATAGAATTTATGTCTTTTGGGATATAAGCTGGTTGATTAAGTTTTTGTTTTTGTTTTTGTGGTTGTGTGTGTGTCTTCTGTATTTGTGGAGCATTTTCAGAAGAATTAAAGTGATTGTTTGTTATTGGCAGTAATGGTAAAGGTTTCAGTTCACCTTCAACTTTTAAGTAAGCAGTTTGTGCATGATAATCTAAGATTAAAGGAATTCTAGTGAGTATATCACATCCAATGAGGACTTCTTTAGGATAAGTACAGCAACTATCCTCTACAACTATAAAATCACAAATGAAAGGAATATTATGTATGATTAATTTTAAAGTAGTTTTTCCATAAACTAGAAGTTTATTGCCTGAGATAGATTTGAGAACAATATTTGTTTTTCTAAGGACTGGAGCATCATTAGAATTAGAAAAAGTACATAGTTTTGTAAATAAAGATAGCTTTAATAAACTCTTCATGCTACCTGTGTCTATAAAATTAGTACTTGAATGTGTATATGAGTGATTGTGAGTAATAGCAGTAGGTATGCCAAATAAATTATTCAAAGTTTTATGTGGTTTGCTATTAATAGCTTCGTAAGCAAGTTTAGAGTTTCTTGTTGAAGAATCATTGCAATAAAGTGAAGTGTTTGCATCTGTATATGAACTATTAGAATTGCAAGTAATATAATCTAATTCATCTACATCGGATTCGTAATCTACTTCAATGTAGTGAGAAAAATGTTCAGTATTGACTGAAGTGTGCTTATGTGATTCTGATTCTAAAGAATCATTATTGTTAAAATAGCATGGAGATTGTGGTCTCGGAATATTGTGCTTCAAAGAAAAATCATCATTATTATAATTAGAAGTGTTTTCATTAAAATATTCAGTAGGTTGCATGTTATGTGTAAAATTGTTTTCTTGTACACAGTGTACTTGTTGTCTATTACTAAAAGAATTGTTTTGTTTTTGAAAAGCATTTTTGTTTTGAAAAGCATTATTTCTAGTATTATAATTATAGTGCATTGGCTGTTGTTGAGATTGGTTATAATTATTATTAAAATTACGATTTCTAGACATATTTCTGCTTCGTCTGTCATCGTATTGGTTAGGTAAGTTTTGATTAGTATACCTTTGTGAAACATTTCTATTTGGAGAAAGAAACTTTATTCTTTGCAAGCTTTGTGGAGATAAGTGATTCCATGTTGTGTTTAAGCATTGGGGAAAAGAACCTCTGAGATGATAATCTTTGCAAAGTGAACAAAAGGGACTATAAGTACATTCACTAGTATCATGACACCATCTCTCGCATCTTAAACATTTAGGAGTTGTTTCTGGATTTATAAATTGCTGAACATTAGTTCTATTCTTACTTCTATCTAAATTACTTACAAAGTTAGCTTGAGAATTTATATTATTTTGGTTTTCTCTCCTATTGTATGATTGAATATTTGAAACAGAGTTTTCTCTTAGTGTTTTATTTACATTTGCAGTATTATTTTTAAATGGCATATTGAGCTCATTTGCAGTTTTAGCCATGTACCTTCTGACTTGTTCAGGGTAAGATAAATCAGCCTCAAAATATTCCACCATTTTATTTTTGTACTCATTTGGTACACAACTGTAAATGGTACCAAAAATCATTAATTTCCTCATCATTGGTGAAAAGGAAGCATTGAAATAAGTCATAGCATTCTTCTCAAAATTATTTAAAGAAGCTTGAATTTGAGAAGCAAAAACTTGGAAAACAGTATCTTTTTTCCAATTTAAGTTTTTGAATTGAGAGAACATTTCGAAACATGACTCTGTAGTCAAAGGGCTTAGTATATTTAGCAAATTATTTGAAAATTCTACCCAAGTTTGTGCATTTTTAAGATCTACAGATGAATCTATAATGAATCTTGCACTTCCATTAGGCTCTAAAAATCTTGGATAAGTGGCAAGTTTTTCTGCATCCGTAAAAATATGTTCATCTCTAAAAAGATCGTTTAGTAAAGAAACCCATAACTCTGGCCTAATGCCGGTCCAAACATTTCCTCTATACCCTTCTAATAAAGGAATATTAGGTCTGTGATAAAATAATCTTTCTATATTAATACCTGTCGGTCTATGAACATTATTTGTAAAATCATTTGCATCATTTGCATGCATAGTAGAAGCATCAGAAGTATTAAAATTAGCAGTAGTATGAGCATTAGTTTTAGGTCTAGTGCCTGTATATGAAGTATTTGTATTTGTACCAGAAGTAGCATTAATAGTAGTAGTAGTAGTAGTAGTAGTACTATCAATAGTAGAAGAAATAGTAGTATTAGTTTGATTAAAATATGCAATAGTTTGGTTTGTAGGATTATTCCCTGTCTAAACGTATATCATCATTCATTTTAGAAATGCAAGTAAAAATATATATAAAAATTAATTAAAAAAATGAAAAATAATTAATTTCTTTTATTAAGTTTTACCCTTTGAATTCCATTTTCTATTTTCAGTTTTCTTTGATTCTGCCTTCTGTTTGGATTAACAATCATCAACACATACTAATCTACTGAAAATAATAAATATGTTAATGACAGTAATAATAATAATAATAAAAAAATAATATATATATATATATATATATATATATATATATATATATATATATATATATATATATATATATATATATATATATATATATATATATTATATAAATTTTTTTTTTTTTTTTTTTTTATTTTGCTTTTTTGTTTTTTTTTTTTTTTTTTTTTTTTTTTTTTTTTTTTTTTTTTTTTTTTTTTTTTTTTTTTTAGTAAAAAAAATATTTTATTTTTAGAAATTACTATTATTAGTAAAAGTATTAAATATTTTAAAGTATTTAAAGTATTTAAAGTATTAGTTATTTATGATTTATTAATTTAGTAAAGTTTCTTAAGAATAATAGTAATAATAATAATAAAATTATATTTTATTATTTTGATACGTAGTAATTAGATTCCTGTATGTCTTCTTTCTTCGTTTTGTATGTGACTGCTTTGTTTTCTTAGTTTCTTCTTCTAATAGAGATTTCCTCAGGAATAAAGTTTTTCAAAGTTTCTTCAAAGAGTGCAGTTTCGTTTCTTCAAAGAGTAAAATTCGTCTTGAATGAAAGTTTTTGTATGAGAGTTCGTTGAATGAGAGCTTTTTTTTTTTTTTTTTCAATTGTCTTTAAATAGTGATTTTGGTATTTTTGGCTTTATAAATAGTATTTTGAAGTTCAAAAATAATATAGTAGCTTTCTTTTATATAAGAAAAATATTTATTCAAATGCTTCAAATATTTTCAAATATTTCGCATTAAAAAAATTCAAAATGGATTCCTACGGGGATACAAAAGTGTTTCGAAAGCGTATTTTGCATAAAATTATGCGTAGGCTATAAAATGCAAATTGTTTGTGGCTGTGACGTAAGCAACTACGGGAGATACAAAAGTGTTTAAAAGTAGATCACGTGATAAAAGGACGCTACTTAGTTAGGCTTGTAAAAGACTTAGGCGAGTGGAACTAGTGGGCGCATTCCATAACTATGACGTCATCAAAGCAAAAGAATGTATGATTTTTATAAATCGTAGGCTTTATATATATATATATATAATTATATAAAAGTAGTGCGTAAAAGAATGCTTAAAAGTAGTTTGCAGTATTAAGGCATATATAAGTAAGCAGTATAAATAAATGTGTAGAAGTAGTTCGTAGTATTTAAGCAGTATATAGCAGTATATAAAAGTAGTATGTAAGGTCGCCGTAAAATTGCAGTAAAGTATGTATGAAGTAACGTATTTTAACGTATGAAGCAACGTATGTGAAGTAACGTATATGAAATAACGTATGAAGTAACGTATAAAGTAACGTATGAAGTAACGTATGAAGTAACGTATGAAGTAACGTATAAAGTGACGTATATGTAGTATTTAAAAAGTATCCTGGCAAGGTAAAGCCAATTTATGCGGGGTATAGTGTATAGTTTTATAGTAGTATCGTACACCGCATTTATAAGAAAATATTACCTTGTCGTAATGGAAGTTTACTTAAGGCTTTTATATAAAAATTACCCTCCTTATCGTTAACTTAATTATAATAGAAACTTAAGGAGATTCAGAAGATATATTTTCCAGGTTTATTAATATACTGCTTAAAATAAATAATACAAAATGTCAGTATGATAGTATAGTATATATATATATATATATATATATATATATATATAGTATATATATATATATATATATATATATATATATATATATATATATATATATCAAAGCCAAATCAAGAAATGAAATCGATCAAAGTAATCAAATAAAGTAATATCGTAATACCAAAGAATATTAAAATCTAAAAAACTAAAAAGACAATGAAAAGTATTATACCAAATATTAAAATCTAAAAAATATAAAGAATAAAGACAATGAAAAGTATTATACCAAATATTAAAATCTAAAATTAAAGACAATGAAAAGCTCTCAGCTGTAAAAATAAAGAAATAATAAAATGCAATTAGATTTCAAATCGAAAAGATTTCATATAAAATAAAATTACACATATAAATAAATAATAAAGCATTTATATATATATTTAAATTTCATTATTCATCAGTAATGATTTTTACACTTTATATAATAAAATTACTTACTATTTTTCAGTATAAGTTTTATATATACATTTTTACTTCACGTAAAGTTTTGTTACTTCATATTAATATTATAAATTATTATTTTCTGTAAATAAAAATAATTTAAGAATTCACAATAATAAATATATATATATATATATATATATATATATATATATATATATATATATATATATATATATATATATATATATATATATATATATATATATATATATATATATATATATATATATATAGAATATATATAATAATATATAATAATAATATTATATGTATAAAAAAAAATAAGTATTTTGACACAACGATAACGATACTTCTCACATCTAATAAATCTTTAAGACTGACAATTTTCTTCTGTAACTCTTATTATATAGTATCGTTTTTAGTTGATGTTCCAATAATAAAAATGTTTTTAGAAAAAGGATTTTTATTTTTTTCTAATACAGAATTTAAGTATATATATATATATATATATATATATATATATATATATATATATATATATATATATATAGTTATATATATATATATATATATATATATATATATATATATATATATATATATATATATATATATATATATATATATATATATATATATTATATATAAATAAATATTTAAAATATAAAAATATATATATAAAATAATTAAAAATAATAAAAAATATTAAGTAATAAATAAATAGAAAGCAGTCCCACTAGAAGAGTTCCAGCGTTGTTGTTTCTGCGCTCCTGCTGTGTCCAATCCAGATCCCACACTCCTGGGGTCATCAATCTTTAGTGGGCCTTTTGAGGGCCTTAGGATGGTAAGTGGAGGTTGTAGTAAAAAGACTAGGATTTTTCGTTTATTTTACAAAATAAATGGCATCCAAAATTAAGCACAACAAGTTCATAAAACAGGAACCCTGTCTGAAAGACAGAAAAAGAAAATAAGCAAATATCCCCATGAACTGCACAATCCATATTCCAGGCACTACACCGCATAAGTGCCAAAAGAATATGCATTGTGACACTCACTATGGATAATTTGTAAATATAAAAATATACAACAATTTTGGAAAATAAAATTTGTATATATATATATATATATATATATATATATATATATATATATATATATATATATATATATATATATATATATATATATATATTATATATATATATA
>SEYY01015672.1:0-11042 GCA_009176605.1 Armadillidium nasatum | reverse complement strand
TTCAAGAAATAACGTAACACCAAATGCCTAAATTTTGCAATTTCACCAATAAGAACTGATATTAAAAAAAATAAAAAAAAAATAAAAAAAAAAAAATTCTGCAATAAAATTTGTTAAAGAAATTTAATTTTATAATATAATTACATTTTCAAGAGTGACACAATTTAAAGAGAAGAGACATTAATTATGGAAAATTTTATAATTAAGGGGAACTGAGATTTCTGAAATTTAATTATGCCTTCATTTTAGGAAACCCTCATCAAAGCACAGTCATATTTTTTATTACGTTTCTAATATATACTGGTATATATATATATATATATATATATATATATATATATATATATTATATCTATATCTATTAAGTAATAATAATGCTTTTTTTTTTTTACTCTACACCTTCCCCCAAGATGTAGGGTGGCTCGCTCAAAAGGTATTCCTGCAATATTGAAATACTGATAAAAAGGTTCCCAGTTTGAACCTGGTTTTATGTATAATATCATATATTATATATATTCTATAATAAGATAATATTATTATTAATTATATATATTATATTATTAATATCATAATACTTATAATATATAATTATAATATACTATATAATATAATATATTATAATGTGTGTGTGTGTGTGTGTGTGTCGGCCTACATGTATTATATGGTAATAAATATTACTACTTAATAAATTGAGCTGAAACTGAAACTACAATGAGTTTAAATTGACTGTCCAACTTTTAGGTTCTTTCCTATAATATTTAATTTTGAGTAGAAAGAAACATTCTTAAATCCCAATACGCTACTCGTACAAAGTTAGAAACGTGAAAACAGAAAAAAAATAATAGTTAATAACTGTGAAACTAAATAAAGAGATTAGAAAATAAACTTGAAGTAGGTAAATAGATTAATAGATTTCTAAACAACCAGTTTATTTTCTATCTCTTTATTTAGTTCACAGTTATTAACTATTATTTTTTTTCTGTTTTCACGTTTCTAACTTTGTACGAGTAGCGTATTGGGATTTAAGAATGTTTCTTTCTACTCAAAATTAAATATTATAGGAAAGAACCTAAAAGTTGGACAGTCAATTAAACTCATTGTAGTTTCAGTTTCAGCTCAATTTATTAAGTAGTAATATTTATTACCATATAATACATGTAGCCGACACACACACACACACACACACATATATTATATATATATATATATA
This sequence comes from Armadillidium nasatum, assembly GCA_009176605.1. Classification (NCBI taxonomy): domain Eukaryota; kingdom Metazoa; phylum Arthropoda; class Malacostraca; order Isopoda; family Armadillidiidae; genus Armadillidium; species Armadillidium nasatum. The sequence continues at coordinate 9,832 of SEYY01015672.1, read as the reverse complement.
TATATATATATATATATATATATATATATACTATATATATAATATATATATATATATATATATATATATATAATATATTAAATAATATATATATATATATATATATATATATTCTTTTTGCATGGTTCTAAAGGCGGGAACCTTTTTTACCAGTATTTTCATCCCACGTACGGTTGCAGGAATATGAAATTTCTGCACCGACGCCACCCTGCATCTTGCGGGATATGGTGTAGAGTATAAAAAAAAATAAATATATATATATATATATATATATATATATATATATATAATATATATATATATATATATATATATATATATATATATATATATACGTATATAATTAGAAACGTAATAAAAAATATGACTGTGCTTTGATGAGGGTTTCCTAAAATGAAGGCATAATTAAATTTCAGAAATCTCAGTTCCCCTTAATTATAAAATTTTCCATAATTAATGTCTCTTCTCTTTAAATTGTGTCACTCTTGAAAATGTAATTATATTATAAAATTAAATTTCTTTAAAAAAATTTATTTGCAGAATTTTTTTTTTTATTTTTTTTTTTTTTTTTTTAATATCAGTTCTTATTGGTGAAATTGCAAAATTTAGGCATTTTGTTTTATTTCTTGAAATTTATAATATTATATTTATATATATAATATATATATATATATATATATATATATATATATATATATATATAATATATATATATATATATATATATATATATATATATATATATAAACTAGAGACTACTAGAAATGGAAGATCCTATGGAGGTCCAAAGTAAATGAAATTAAAGGCCGACAAATCTTAATACACTGCGTTTGATGTTGAGCAAATCAAAGGTGGAAAACTAGATAAAGAGAGTATGTTCCACACTTTACCTGTGGAGTACATGTAAGATTGATCTATGATCAGAGAGTTGTACAGAGAAAGGATGAGACTGTGAAGAAAGGTGTGTCACACGAGCCCTTTTCAATGGAGTAGGTATGCGACGGGATAGTTCAGAAGAACAGTGTCCGCTGAAGTAAAGATAGTACAGAGAGAGTGATGACGGACAGTAAGAGAATGGAGAGAGTTAATGAGAGCTGAAAAGTTGATAAGATGAAAAGCCCTAGACTCCACATTTCTATTAGAACTGCATGAATAGAACCACCTCAGTTGTGTAAGGCGTACTACATACAGGAGCGAACAATGCCGATATAAGGAGAAAGCAACTAATTTTATGTGAAGAAATTTTGGAGGTGCCTCAGAACACAAAACTTCTTAGAAAGTTGCTCAGAAAGAGAAATTACGTGATCCTTCCAAGAAAGATCAAGATTAAGAAACACAAAAAACTGACGAAAGTTTGAGTTGTGTGTTTCAGAAGAAGAAATCATAGTTGTGTAAATTAAATTTTTGAGGCATTCAAAACAACCAAGTTTTCACTGCCACAATTTGAAATATGAGAAAGATCGGAGGATAGTTGCTTCAAAGCTACCTTTATATGTCAATTAATTATCGTTGGGAGAGGTCTTTAAAACCGAAATTAGTATTGAAGTGTGGAGTTATCGGAATAAGAGTGGATAGATCATGAAGGAATAGACACATGGTCATTAATAAATAATAGGAAAAAAATTGCGGGTAGGGCAGATCTCTGCGAGAAACACCATTTTTTTTAGATTTACTGGATGAACGGCGACCGTCTACAACAGCAGAAAGGAAATCAGAAAGAAGACCACAGAGAGAAGGATAGATTAAAAAAAAAGTAGTTTTGAAATCAAAGCTTGTGCCAGACTCTATCAAAGGCATTAGATATTTCTAACCCCACAGAAAAAATTTTATTGAAATCCATTCATCCATCATATATCTTTCTCTCTCTCCCTGTCTGTCTGTCTCTGTTTGTCTGTCTGTCTGTCTGCCTGTCTGTCTGTCTGTCTGCCTGTCTGTCTGTCTGTCTGTCTGTCTGTCTGTCTCTCTCTCTCTCTCTCTCTCTCTCTCTCTCTCTCTATATATATATATATATATATATATATATATATATATATATTATATATATATATATATATATATATATATATATATATATATATATATATATAAATTTCGTTTATGTCTTTCTTCTCAACGTTTCTTTCTTGTTGGAAACGTGCGCTCACTCAACCTATACCGAAAAAGGGGGGACCTCTCTCAACCCTCTAACTACCGTCCTATTTCTCTAACCTTCGTTCCTTCTAAAATTTTCGAATCTATCCTTAACAAGAAAATTTGAAAACATCTCAAATCTTCTGATCTTATCTGTGATCGCCAGTAAGGCTTTCGTAAAAAACTCTTTACTGGTAATCTTCTTCCCCTTCTCTCTGACTCTTGGTCCTCCGCTCATCGGCATTTCTGAGTGTTTTTCTGTCGTGTTAAACACATAATGAAAGCTTTTGATAGAGTCTGTCACAAAGCTTTGATTTCCAAACTTCCCTCTTTCGGAATTTAACCTTCTCTCTGATTTCCTTTCCTGTCATTCTATATAGCAGCTGTTGTAGCCGGCCACAGTTCATCCTTTAAATATATTAATAGAAGTGTTTCTCAAGGATCTGTCCTACCCACAACACTTTTTCTGCTTTCATTAATGACCTTCTCTCTGTTACTTTATCTCCTATCCACCCCTATGCCAATGACTCCACTCTTTATTACTATTTTCAATTTAAAAGGCACCCCTCCTAATAGCAGTTAATAGACGCAAGGAAGACAACCTTGGAGCAACTGAACTCTGATCTATCTTGTATTTCAAGTTGGACCAGAGAAAACTTGGTCGTTTTCAATGACACCAAAACTCAATTCCTCCATCTCTCTTCTCGAAATGACCTTCCATACAACTATGATATCTCTTTGAAAACACACAACTCAAACCTTCATCTCTCCTTAATATCCTTGGTGTTTCTTTTTCTCGTGATCTTTCTTGGAAAGATCACATTACTTCTCCTTCTAAACAAGGTTCTAAGAGGTTAGGTGTTCTGAGAAGCGTTCAGGATTTTTTCACACCACTCTGATTGCTTGCTCTTTGAAGGGGTGTTCGTCCTCCCTGTATGGAATGAGCCTCACATCTGGGGTAGTTCCACTCATACAGCTCTCTTTGTAAGGGTGAGTCTCGGGCTTTTCGTCTTCTCAACTCTTCTGCTGCCACTAATTCTCTCTAGTTTCTTTCTGCCGGTCGAATCATTGAGTAACTCTGTCGTACTATCGCTATTACAATAGACACTGCTCTTCTGAACTCTCTCCTCGTATGCCTCCTCCATCGAGAAAGGATCGGGAGATACGTCCTTCTCTGTCCAACTCTCTGATCTGAGACTTAACTACTATGCTCGAACTTATATGAACTCTAATGGTAAAATTTGGAACACCATTCTTTCATCTATTTTCCCAACTTACAATGAATTAATTACACACCTTCAAATGACGGCCTTCAATTTAACAAGGCTTCTGATTTTCTCTCTAAACCTGATCGAAATCATAGTAGTCCTCTGGCCTTTGTTCACCAGAGGTAATATATATATATATATATATATATATATATATATATATATATATATATATATATATATATATATATATATATATATATATATATATATATATATATATATATATATATATATATATATATATATATATATATATATATATATATATATATATATATATATATATATATATATATATATATATATATATATATATATATATATATATATATAGTAGTATGTAAAACCCGGGTACGAGAACATCCCCTCATTTTCGCTCGCTGCGCTCGCTAAAATGAGGGAATGTTCTCATACTCGCTCGCTTCGCTCGCTCCGGGTTTTACATACTACTTATCAATGTTTTTTTTAAAAGTAGTATACAGAGACTTTCTGACAGCCCTCAAAAATCGCTTCGAGTACCGTGCCCTTCCCGAAAAAACTGAATGATTACTTTAGCAGGAAAACCTTGAGCACGCTCACTGCTGGTTTGCTTGAAATTGAGTTATAATAAAAAAATCTTATAGAATAAATTATATAGAAAATACAAGGATCTATATTTCTTATATCTATAAAATATTTTGTAAAATTAATATTAGTTATCGAAAAATAAAAAATAAATAGATAGGTGCATCTGGGAAAATTTTTTATAAGTATTAATTTTATTAGGCATAAAAAAATTCATATTTTTGATACTTATAAATTTTTTTGTAAAATTAATATTAACGAAGTTATATTAGTTTAAATCTATATTAGAATATTTTGAGAAAGACTAGAAGTATTTTTTTTAAATGTATCAGAGTCACTATAGCAGAGTGGTTATAATAACAGGCTCAAGACTCATAGATCTCGGGTTCAATACCCGTACGGTCCTTTTTTATAAAAGAAATCGGATAGGAAAGCGACCGCTTGAAGCGGTCGAATGTTGTACATGTGTATTCGTTAATGTAAACAGATATATGAACGTAATAAAGAGCAAAGAATGATAAGAAGATTTGACTGAGTAATTGCAGTTGTTGTGGTAGTGGTAGTCTCATCGACCGCTTGAAGCGGTCGAGTTAATAATAATAATAATAATAATAATAATAATAATAATAATAATAATAATAATAATGACTAATAATAATAATAATAATAATAATAATAATAATAATAATAATATAATAATATAATAATATATTTTACAATGAATTTTTTTTAAATGTGAATATTCAGCTCTACGAAAGATATAGAGATAAATGAGGTATCAATTTATAGGTTTTCGAGAACGAGGATTCCAAATTTGTAATTATTTTTAAGATAGGTAGCTCAGGAAGATAACTTATTTAATATAACTTGGAAAATATAAAAGATAGAGAAAATCTGCTCCGACAACTTTTCGAATTTAATTATTCTACATATGAATCATGAAAAAAATTTCCAAATTCGGGCTTTTAAACCCACTTTTTCGTTCCAGAATTAACTTTCCTGGAAGATCTGGAAGTTCTGAAAAAAATCTACGGATTTGAAAAATACATTTTCAATTTTAAAAAACATGAATATTCGGTTCTACGTAAGATAGAGAAAAAAATAAGGTATAAATTTATAGCTTATCAAGCCCGAGGAATTCGAATTTGTTATTATTTTTAAGGTAGTTTTATTAGGAAAAAAAGTTATTAAAGATAATTTTAAAAAATACAAAAGATAGAGAAAATTTGCATAAGAGTAAAATTGAAGAACTTGATGAGTTTAAGAAAAATAATACTTTTTTTATTTTTCCTATAATAAATAAGGAATAAAAATGAACAAATATAAAAAGAAAGTTACCTTTTCACAAAATAATTACATTTTTGAGATGGATAATTATGATAGAACAAATGATGAGCTAACTTCTGTAATTTTAGATAAAGAACGATTTTCAAGAAGAATAAAAGATTTAGAAGAAAAATTATCTCCTTTTTTAAAATCAGAGATGAATAACGAAAATTCGAAATTGACTTATATAATAAAAAATCTATAATAAAATGGCAAGATCTGAGAAAGTTGAAAATTCGAAATTGACTTATAATAAAAAAATCTATAATAAAAAATGACAACTTGTGAGATCTGTAATACTAATATTAAAAATTTTAAAATTCATGAAAAAAGTAATAAACATATTAGAAATACAAATCAATTATTACCCTTCTCATTATCAAAACTTAAAAAGAAATTATGTTCACTATGTAATAAAAGCGTCCTAAATCTTAAAATTCATGAGGAAAGTAAAAAACATCAAATAAATTTAATGAGTTGTCATTATAAAAATTGCCGAAAAGGACTTCAAGGTAATTTTAAAGCCTATTGTTATACCAATATAAAAATGGTTGATCCAAGAGCATTTATTAATAATATGATGAAAACCATTGAAAATAAAATTCAAGAGCAAAATTGGGAAAATTTGAAACTGAGTCTCTCTATTTTTGTGGAATTTTATAAATCTTTACCTGATGGAAAAACATCATATATTAAACATTGGTTCAACAGCGGAACTATGACAAGCATAACAAATAATTCTCAAATAAAAGAAACAGTACTTGAAATGGTTAATAAAATTGAAGAAAAAATATGCAAGTTTACCAAAGAAGGATCAGGGTGGATTATCAAGAAACTTTTAGAATTTGAAATAAAAGTAGCAAAATATAAACCATTAAGAGCTTCTTCTTATATCGAAACTCCAGATAAATATAAAAACTCAAAATTTGGATTGATTAATATTCAAAATAAAAATGATAACGAATGTTTCAAATGGTGTATAGCCAGATCTGATTCTTTAGATGAATGTAATCCGCAAAGATTATCAACAAGAATAAAAGAAACATCTAAAAATTATGATTGGAAAGGAATAGAATTTCCAGTTCAATTAAAACAGATTACTAAATTTGAGAACCAAAACGATGTGTCAGTTAACGTATTTGGACTTGATGAAAAAGAAATATTATATCCTTTAAGAATTACTAAAGTTGAGAAAACTAAACATGTTGATTTACTTCTAATATCAAATGATAAAAATACACATTATATACTTATGAAACATTTGAGTCCATTCATAGATAAAAAGAATAAAGGACAAACTTATCCATGTCGATTCTGTTTACATAGCTTTTATAAAAAAGAATTATTAGATAATCATCTACCAAATTGCAGTATTCACACACCTGTGAGAATGGAATTATCAGAAGGTCAAGTACAATTTAGACTTCATTATAAACAATTCAAACATCCATTTGTTATATATGCGGATTTTGAAAGCACCTTACAAAAAATACATACCACTCAACCAAATCCAAAAGAATCTTATACGATTAATTTACAGAAACATCGACCAAACAGTTGGTGTTGTTATACGAAATGTGATGTGGATGAATATTCAAAGTTTGAAATATATGAAGGAGAAAATGCATCTAAAACGTTTGTAGAATATTTAATTTCAGAATCAAAAAGAATTTATGAATTATTGAGAATAAACAAACCAATGAATTTAACTCCAGAAGAAAAAATAAATCATGAAAATGCAAACCGCTGTTACGTATGTAAAAGAGAATATACAGAAAACGATTTTAAAGTAAGAGATCATAATCATTTAACGGGAGAATATAGAGGACCTGCTCATAGAAGTTGTAATTTACAAATTCGAGAACCTAAATTTGTTCCAATAAGTAATGCATAACTTATCTAAATATGATGCTCATTTATTTGTCAAAGATTTCGGTTTAGTAGATGGACAATTGAAAGCAATCCCTCAAACAGATGAAACTTATATAAGTTTCAGTCAGTATATAAAAGTGGGTGAAATTACCTGTTTCAAAATCGATTAATATGGAGTTGAGATTTATCGATAGTTTCAGATTCATGTCTTCATCTCTAGCTAAACTAGCATCAAATCTAACTGATGAAAATTTTAAAAATTTATCAAAATATTATCAAGATGATCAATTTAAATTATTAAGAAAGAAAGGTGTTTACCCATATGATTGGATGGATGATATATTAAAATTTAATTATGAAAAATTACCTAATAAAGAGAAATTTTATAGCATGTTAAATAATGAAGACATATCAAATGAGGATTACAAACACGCACAGAATATTTGGAAAAAATTTAAATGTAAAACTTTTAGAGATTATCATATGTTATATTTAAAATCGGACACGTTATTATTAGCGGATGTATTTGAAAATTTTAGAACAACTTGTTTAGATACCTATAAATTAGATCCAGCACGTTATTTTACATCTCCAGGGTTATCTTGGGATGCATTATTAAAAGAAACGAAAGTAAAATTAGATTTATTAAAAGATCCGGATATGTTGTTAATGATAGAAAAAGGGATTAGAGGAGGAATAAGCACTATAACACACAGATATGCAAAGGCTAATAATCCATATATTCAAGAAAGTTATGATAAAAATAAACCGCATAGTTATATCACTTATTTAGATGCTAATAATTTGTATGGTTGGGCAATGTCTCAGTATCTACCAACAGGAAAATTTAAATGGGTAAAGAATGTAAATGATATAGATGTTTTAGATATCGATGATGAAGCTAGAAAAGGTTATATTTTAGAAGTTGATTTAGAATACCCGAAAGAATTACATGATTTGCATAACGATTATCCATTAGCGGCTGAAAATCTAGAATTAGATAAAGTGTCAAAATTAGTTCCAAATCTAAATAATAAAGAAAAATATGTAATCCATTATAGAAATTTAAAGCAATGTTTAAATTTAGGATTGAAATTAAAGAAAGTGCATAGAATATTAGAATTTGATCAAAGCGATTGGATGAAATCCTATATAGAGTTAAATACGAATAAAAGAAAAGAAGCGAAAAATGAATTTGAGAAAGATTTCTATAAATTAATGAACAACTCAGTGTTTGGAAAAACGATGGAAAATATTAGAAATAGAGTAGATGTACAACTAGTTAAAAATAAAGAGCAAGCTCAGAAGTTAGTTAATAAACCAAACTTTGAATCTTTTAAAATATTTTCAGAAAATTTAATAGCTTGTCATATGAAAAAAACTAAACTAAGATTTGATAAACCTATTTATGTAGGAATGTCTATTTTAGAGTTAAGTAAAACTTTAATGTATGACTTTCATTATAATCATATAAAAAATAAATATAATGAAAAAGCAAAATTACTGTTTACAGATACAGATTCATTATGCTATTATATACAAACGAATGATATATATAAAGATATGAAAAAGAATATAAAACTGTTTGATACATCTGATTATCCAAAAGAGCATAAATTATATTCAGAAAAAAATAAAAAGGTATTAGGTAAAATGAAAGATGAAACAGCTGGAAAACTGATAACAGAATTTGTAGGACTAAGAGCAAAATTATACGCTTTTAAAACTTTAGAAAATAAAGAAATTAAGAAAGCTAAAGGAGTAAAGAAAAGCGTTATTAATCAAGCAATTAATATTGAAGATTATAAAAGAGCATTATTTGAAAATGAGACTGTATATCGAAAAATGAATACAATACAAAGTAAAAAGCATAATGTATTCACAACACAGATAAATAAAATTTCATTAAGTAGTAATGATGATAAACGATATATATTAGAAAATAATATAAACACATTAGCTTTAGGACATTATAGAATAAGTTAGTTGACGCCAACAATAGATTGCATGTTAGTTGTAAGTTAGAGTTAAGGAAAAATTTAAAAACTGTAAAAATATTGCATGTTAGTTGTAAGTTAAAGTTAAGGAAAAATATAAAAAAAAAAATATTTAAAATTTTTTATTTGTGTGGGTCCTTAAGGACCCACACAAAAGTAATAATATAATGATTAGTTTATTGTACATGTTTAAAAAAAAAATATTTAAAATTTTTATTTGTGTGGGTCAAGTTATACGTTAATTTTTTTTATTTTTATAAAAAGAATATACATAAGTTAGCGTATAAGTCGTTTGACTATATCCATGTGGATATGGTAAAAAAAATTATAATTTAGCGTATAAGTCGTTTGACCATAGGCACGTGCCTATGGTCAAAAAAAATATATATTAAAATTTAATATATAAACTATAAAGTAGCCCCATGCCTCAAGGCATGGGGCTATTCATTCTCTGTATAATATATAAAAAAAATAACAATCGTTGCGTATAGATTAAGGTGGACTGCCTTAAGGCAGTCCGCCAACAAGTATAAATATAAATAACAATCGTTGCGTATAGATTAAGGCGGACTGCCTTAAGGCAGTCCGCCAACAAGTATAAATATAAATAACAATCGTTGCGTATAGATTAAGGCGGACTGCCTTAAGGCAGTCCACCAACAAGTATAAATA
>SEYY01015671.1:5000-11079 GCA_009176605.1 Armadillidium nasatum | reverse complement strand
CAAGAGTAAAATTTCTGGAAATAAATCAAACCGTTAGAGATACAGAAAAACGTCTTAAGTAAACTTTTCTCAACGGGTTAAAATATATGTACCGTGCAAATTTCATAAAAATCGGAGAAGAATTAAAAAAAATATTTTAAGATGTCTTAAATAAACTTAAATATAGCAAAATGAAGTGGGGTATTAGGATACTGATTAAATCCAGATGAACCAATCAAACCCATTATCCGAAATTCGGAATTGTAATTTTATCCAAACCTCTCAAAATTAGAAATCTGCCATCCCACAATCTTCCTAAAGTCTGGAAATATATGTATATATAGAATCTGTCTTAAAGTAATGAATAAAAAAAATAAAAATAATTTTCTGCCAAGACTAATATACTGCAGCAATAATATATATATTATATATATATATATATATAATATATATATATATATATATATATATAATATATAATATATATATATAATATTATATATATATATATATATATATATATATATATATATATATAAATCTTACGGAACAGAAGATTATCGCAGGATACAATTATTCGGTGCGGTGCGCACCAGGGCCCGCACCACGCACCGCACCGCACCGCACCGCAAATTTTTCTTTGCGCACCGCACCGCACCGCACTTTCATTTTTTCTTTCGCACCGCACCGCACCGCACCGTGTTGCTGAAAGAGTCTTGCGCACCGCACCGCACCGCACCCGGTGCGTCGCCAACCATATATATAATATATATATATATATATATATATATATATATATATATATATATATATATATATATATATATATATATAATATATATATATATATATATATATATATATAATATATATATATATATATATATATATATATATATATATATATATATATATATATATATATATATATATATATATATATATATATATATATATATATATATATATATATATATATATATATACATATGAATCGTAATGAAATTTGAATATGCTTAATGTTTCCCAGTCAAACTTTGAAATTTAAATTTTTTCCTTTTCATATAATTTTGATTTTAGTTTTTAAAAATTTGTTTGTTTATAAAAATTGAATATTAAAATATTTTAATATTCGATTAGTTTAAATATAGAAAATATTATATATATTATATATATATATATATATATATATATATATATATATATATATATATATATATATATATATATATATATATATATATATATATATATATATATATATATATATATATATATATATATATATATATATATATATATATATATATATATAATATTACTTACAGATGAGATATGTGCAATAAATAGTAAAAAAGAAATAAATAGGATACATTTGCAAAAACGTCCTTAAAAGGGAGGCTAATTTAAGAGAGGTACAGTCGTGAACAGAAGTTCGTTCCTATTAAGCTGGAAATAAATATTTATATAAAATGGAGATCATCTCAGATTCAGCCAATCACAGTTCAATTAAGCCCCTCTCAATGTTTTTATTCTCTTTTTATTCAAAATAGAGCTTTTATGAAATGATCTCCATTTTATATAAATATTTATTTCCAGCTTAATAGGACGAACTTCTGTTCACGACTGTACATGAAGATATAATAATTTAAAATTTTCTTCACAATTAAGATTTTTACACCCATAAATATATTTATTCAACTAAAACATGGTTTCTTTTAAATATGCCCCTTCATCAAAGAAAACCAAAACTACCTAATTTATAAAATTAGAATTTTGCAACTTAAAAAACAATGTACATTTAATAAAATTTAAAATAAATTTTTTTTTTTTTTTTTTTTTTTTTTTTTTTTTTTTTTTTTTTTTATTTTTTTTTTTTTTTACTTGGAGTAACTATTTATTATAAATTAAAAATGAATTGCTTTGTCAAATGAATATTTATTTCGTAATAAATTTTCGTCAAAAATTATTTTCCGGTGAATTTTACAATATTTAACAAAAAAATTTAAGAAAGCAAAAAAATATAATGATTTCTAAACAAGCCAAATCTAGCCTAAACTTTTCAATTCATTCTTCGACCACAATCTTTCTCATTTCCACATCTTTCTCAAGATTTGGAATATAAAATTTATTTTATTTAATGAAATATCAATTGATCGGGAATTGACCCTTGGCAGCCTCAATTAAAATATATATATATATATATATATATATATATATATATTATATATATATATATATATATATATATATATATATATATATATATATATATATATATATATATATATATATATATATATATATATATATATATATATATATATATATATATATATATATATATATATATATATATATATATATATATATATATATATATATATATATATATTATTGAATTTCTTTTAAAAAATTATTGAATTTCAATTTTAACATTGTAAATTGTAAATAAATTTTTAAATTTCTTTTAGATAAATTGTTTATTATGAAACAGTTTCTCAAAATCCCAAAATAATGCTTTTTTGTTATTTAAAATTGATTCATCCTCGTATAATAATAATGATAATAATATAATAATAATAATAATAATAATAATAATAATAATAATAATAATAATAATAATAATAATAATAATAATAATAATAATAATGATAATAAAAATAATAATAAATAATAATAATAATAATAATAATAATAATAATAATAATAATAATAATAATAATAATAATAATAATAATAATAATAATAATAATAATATAATATAATAATATAATAATATAATAAAAAATAATATAATAATAAATAATAATAATAATAATAATAAAATAATAATAATAATAATAATAATAATAATAATAATGATAATAAAAATAATAAAAATATGATAATAATAATTAATAATAATAATAATAATAATAATAATAATAATAATAATAATAATAATAATAATATGATAATAATAATAATAATAATAATTATAATAATATAAAAAAATAATAATAATAATAATAATAATAATAATAATAATAATAATAATAATAATAATAATAATAATAATAATAATAATAATAATAATAATAATAATAATAATAATAAATAATAATAATAATAATGACTGGTATTTGATATTTTTGTTAAAAACAACACTGAAAATTAGGTGGAGAGTCAGACAATACAATGAGGCTTTGCAATGTTAAATTAAATGAGATTTTTGTCTTCCTTTGAGAACATTTTCTTTTTTATTATTGTTTTTGGTTTTAGATTTTATTTTTTCAAACTTGATTTGTAAAACTTTTAACTCTTAAATTAGATACATTTTAGAGAGTGCCTTGCTTCTTTCCGGTTTTAGTCTTCCCAGATGTCATTTCTCACTTCATTTTGCCTGCCTTCTAATGACGGTATTTTTTGTCCATCAAAATTCACCCATGACTCTTTATTATGTATTGAATTCAAAGTTTTGTTTCTTGTAGTTTGAGGCTTTGTTTCCTTCGGCCAATCGGACTCTGTCTTTTCGTGTATGTTGGATTCTTTTTCATAAATGATTCATTTATTATAATTTTTTATATTAATTAATGCTTTAAATATTTTTCATTTACCTTTTAGTTTTATTATTGAATGAAAACTTTTTTGGATTTATTTTATTAAAATAGTTGCATTTTTCCAATTCGCTTCTGGAATATATATATATATTATATATATATATATATATATATATATATATATATATATATATATATATATATATATATATATATATATAATAAACTAATTAATAAAATTAGAATTTTGCAACTTAAAAAATTATTTAAATTTAACAAAAGTAAAATAAATTTTATATATCCATGACAAATTAGTAAATTTATTTTTATTTCTTATTTAATTTCTATTATTAGGAGTAACTATTTATTATAAAGTAAAAATGAATTACTTTGTCAAAGTAATATTTATTTCGTAATAAATTTCCTAAAAACAGTTTTTGTGATGAATTTGACATTTAATTGAAAAATTTAAGACAATAAAAAACTATAATGATTTCTAAACAGGTCAAATCTAACAAAACTTTTTCAATTCATTCTTCCACCGTAATCTTTCTCATTTATTAACATTTCATTCTGACCATTTGGAATATGAAATTTATTTTATTTAATGAAATAGGAATTGATCAGGAATCGAAACTCGTTTATGTGAAAAAAAAAAAAAAAAAAAAAAAAAAAAAAAAAAAAAAAAAATCATTGTTACTGAGTAATTAAAATTCCAACTTTTTTTCAAACATTTTACGATAATATTGACTTAAAATTTATACTTTATAATCATTAAAATTTATTTTTATTAACAGAGATATATATATATATATATATATATATATATATATATATATATATATATATATATATATATATATATATATATATATATATATATATATATATATATATATATATATATATATATATATATATATATATATATATATATATATATATATATATATATATATATATATATATATATATATATATATATATATATATATATATATATATATATATATATATATATATATATATATATATATATATATATATATATATATATATATATATATATATATATATATATATATATATATATATATATATATATATATATATATATATATATATATTGGAGTTTACGGAAGTCAGTTTTTTCTGGTTTAAGGGAACGTGGTTCGCCCCTAGTGTGTGTACTGTAAAGTGTACAAATCGAGGTTCGAACCTCCGATACAGTTACCTGAACGGACATAAATAATTGTCGTTTGTAGATTTTCTGTAGTTAATTAATTACAGCTTACGGCACGGTGTATTATTACGCTAATCTCAAGACTCACATATCGCTTAAACACATAGTCAACACTTACAACACTCCACGCTATTTCAACTCATGCAATATCACATTCTCTCTAAATTTCTCCTACAGAGAAGGTCGCTTATCAAGGATTCGAAACCATGCCCACTGGTGGTCAAAAATAAAACTTGATTGGTCTGTACCGGAGCAGGGTTTCCCTATCCAAAACCCAAATAATCTATGCAATTTATCATCTTGGTCAGAAATAGCATACAACTCAATTTCCCTAGCTAAGATCCACACTCCTCGAATAGGGCTCTGCCGTGTGATGGTGATAACTTAATATATATATATATATATATATATATATATATATATATATATATATATATATATATATATATATATATATATATATATATATATATATATATATATATATATATATATATATATATATATATATATATATATATATATATATATATATATATATATATATATATATATATATATATATATATATATATATATATATATATATATATATATATAAATTAAATAAAAAAAAAAAAAAAAAAAAAAATTTATTCAGTTTATTTAACATATAAATTTTAAATAAATTTTTTTGGATAAAATTTTTTTAATTATTATATAATATATTATATATATATATATATATATATATATATATATATATATATATATATATATATATATATATATATATATATATATATATATATATATATATATATATATATATATATATATATATATATATATATATATATATATATATAATATATATATATATATATATATATATATATATATATATATATATATATATATATATATATATATATATATATATATATATATATATATATATATATATATATATATAATAATGTTAAAATTTGAATGAAATATGGAATGCAAATATGTAGATTTATTAGTCTTTTCAAAAGTTGAATCTTTTCAATATTTTTATTTATTTATTTATTTAGTTTTAATTTTAATATTGTAAAAAAATTTCAAATTTTTTTTTGGCAAATATTTGAATTTTTAAAAAATTATTATGCTTAAATTATTTAAAATTCAAGCATAATTTTTTATTTACAGTTAGCTTATCCTACCATAATAACTATACTAAACTATTACTACTAATAAAATTATTACCACTGCTATTACTACTACTATTTTTACTAATAATAATAATGATAATAATAATGGTAACAGTGACTACGGTACTTGATATTTTTAT
>SEYY01015671.1:0-2500 GCA_009176605.1 Armadillidium nasatum | reverse complement strand
TTCCTTTTCTATTGTCACTTACTTCTATAAATTATTATGATTGAGCAAAGTCTTGTGAAATAAATATTATAAGCTGTATTAGCCATTAGCTTTGGATCATAAAATAAAATCTGACTTGATAAGCGTAATAAAAAAAAAGATAAAAAAATAAATTATATATTTCATTAGTTTTAGTGCATTTTCTCTAAATATTTACACCTTAATTGTCTTGGCCAAAAATTATCATAAAAAAATAATTTTGAGGAATCAATGTTAATAAGAAAACATTCGTTTTTGCAAGGCAAATCATTTTTATTAGTAAAAAATAGTTACTCCCCCCCAAAAAAAGGTATAAATAATATAATATTTTTAAAATTCTTTAAATTTTTTAAATATTTTTAAAAGAATTTTGATACATAAAAATAATTCTTCAAGTTGCAGAATTCTAATTTTTTTATATAAGTAGTTTTGATTTGAAACTTAATTTGTTCGTGATTACGGAATTTTATAAAGCTATCAAAATATTTATGGGTAGTAATACCTTAATTATCTTTAGTTCATATTCTGTAATGTTTTCAATTACGCTTGTGTACTGAAAGTGTTTTTCAAGTAATATTCTTTAGTTTAATAAAATCTTTGTATATGTTGTAGTAATTAATTTAAAGGTTTGTATATTTATTTATATTTTATGCAGAAATAAAACATTCTCACACCCATATATATAATATAATATATATATATATATATATATATATATATATATATATATATATATATATATATATATATATATATATATATATATATATATATATATATATATATATATATATATATATATATATATATATATATATATATATATATATATTATATATATATATATCGTCCTAACCTATTGCTTCTGTCTGAGACCCAGCTGGACAGGGATTTCTTCTTTAGTAATCTTAATGTCTCTGACTACAACTTTTTTCACAATTTCCGTCTAAATAGTGGAGTCTGTGCCTATATTAACATTAACACTCCTGTGACACGTCTCGTAAATCTAGAATCTCCTAATTTCGATGTTTTATGGCTAAAATTCTGTCTTCCTACTACTACTATTGTCTTGTGTTTCTGCTACTGCTCCCCTAATGGAACAGATTTTCCAGTTTTTTTTTCAATATCTTACTACTACTCACGAGACTGTCACTTCTCATCCAAATGCTGAAGTCCTCTATTTAGGGGATTTCAACGTACACCAAACTGAGTGGTTGGGTTCCTCTCATACTGATACAGGCGGGAGGGAGGCCAAATCATTCAGCATTCTTAACGATTTGGAGCAGTTGATTAGGGAACCCGCACACATATATATTCCAGATTGTCCTAACCAATTCTTGAATACACTTGATTTATGCTTCACCACTACTCCTTCTAGTTATAAATACACCATTTTTCCTCCTATTGGTAACTCTGACCATAATCTTATAGCTCTTAATTATAATGCTTTCTCTCCAACAGCTCCACCATTCCCTAAACGTATTTTCTGGCACTTTAATCGGGCTAATTGGGGGGCAATGCGCCGCTTCTTTGCTAACTATCATTGGAGTGAATCTTGCTTTGTCTCGGGGGACGCTTCTGTCTCTGCTGAAAAGGTAGGGGCCGTAATCCTTGACGGGATGGGCAGATTCATCCATCTTCAACAAATCTTTTTCTCCTCAAAATCATGGTTCGATGGCAATTGTTCTCTTGCCCTTCGGGAGAGAGACAATGCTTTTCGTGAATGGAAAAACTCTCCTTCTCCTATCACTCTTGCTAATTTTCATTCAGCTCGGAATCTTTGCAGGGATGTTCTTCGACGGACTAAGCGTACTTTCATTAAAAGGAAGTGCGCTGACCTCATGGTTCTCCTACTGATAAAAATTTCTGGCCTCTTGTCAAAAATATCTCTAACAACTTCTGTAAATCTGCCTTTCCTCCTCTTATTCGCTCTGATGGTTCTGTAGCTAATACTCCTTCTGAAAAGGCTAATCTCTTCGGCCTCCTTTTTTCATCTAATTCCACCCTGCTCGATTCTGGCATCCCTCCTCCTACTCCTTCTCCTCTCAGGTGTCCCATGCCTCTACCTATAATTACTCATGATCGGGTGCATGGGATCCGAAATCTATGAACGTCAGGAAGGCCAGTGGCCCGGATGGCATTCCCTGTGTTCTGAGGAGTGTGCTTCTGGCCCCTTCCTCGTTAACTCTACTCTCTATGCCTTAATACAAATTTTTCTATGCTGCGTTTGTTCAGCCGATCCCGAAAAAAGGTAGCCGTTCTGACCCTTCTAACTATCGACCTATAGCTCTCACTTGTGTTCTATCTAAAATTTTTGAAACTCTCCTCAACTCTCATTTCCTGGATCATTTGGAGTCTCATTCTCTTCTCTCTGATCACCAGTATGGCTTTCGTCGCTCGAGGCTGGTGACTTTCATATCTTACTGATTATGGCCTTCTGCCTTAGGGATTTTGGGAGTCTTGTGTGGTGGCGCTTGACATA
>SEYY01015670.1:0-17500 GCA_009176605.1 Armadillidium nasatum | reverse complement strand
TATATATATATATATATATATATATATATATATATATATATATATATATATATATATATATATATATATATATATATATATATATATATATATGGCTTAGTTGGAGATTGTTTCTGAGTTTCAATATTTTTTATATCGATATTTTTTTATGTCGATATTTTATTTTAATCGATACTTTAATTATAGGCTACTATAATTCTTGTGTACGTTAGGCCTCTTTTACGGCAAATTCTTGTGTAGGTTAGGTCTCTTTTTACGGCAATTTCGGTAGTTCAGGTTATGATAAGTCGAATTAGGTTCTTCTAGAAAAGTAAGTAATAATAATTGTATCTGTCTAGTAATAATCCCTCTGGCAACTCTCTTGTTTACGATAGGCTTCTCCGATATTTTCGATTTTCGATATTTTTTAACTATCGAAACTCAGAAACAATCTCCACCTTTACCTATATATATATATATATATATATATATATATATATATATATATATATATATATACATATATATATATATATATATATATATATATATATATATATATATATATATATATATATATATATATATATATATATATATATATATATATATATATATATATATATATATATATATATATATATATTATATATATATATATATATATATATATATATATATATATATATATAATATATATATATTATATATATATATATATATATATATATATATATATATATATATATATATATATATATATATATATATATATATATACATATAGTATAATATATATATATATATATATATATATATATATATATATATATATATATATATATATATATATATATATATATATATATATATATATATATATATATATATATATATATATATATATATATATATATATATATATATATATATATATATATATATATATATATATATATATATATATATATATATATATATATATATATATATATATATATATATATATATATATACATATATATATATATATATATATATATATATATATATATATATATATATATATATATATATATATATATATATATATATATATATATATATATATATATATATATATATATATATATATATATATATATATATATATATATATATATATATATATATATATATATATATATATATATATATATATATATATATATATATATATATATATATATATATATATATATATATATATATATATATATATATATATATATATATATATATATATATATATATATATATATATATATATATATATATATATATATATATATATATATATATATATATATATATATATATATATATTATATATATATATATATATATATATATATATATATATATATATATATATATATATATATATATATATATATATATATATATATATATATATATATATATATATATATATATATATATATATATATATATATATATAAGCGATACCATGAACAGCTGATCACCGATATATACATAATACAGTCAAACAGGTGATCGAAGATCGTTTGCAAGTGATTAAAGGTCGGTATATGAGTGAAAGCTGACATTGAAATTGACAAGCAAAGACGATGTTGGAGAAATTTTATTATTTATTATAATTGAAATAATTTACAATTACGACTAATTTAATAATTATATTTTCAATTATAAAATTATGGACTAGCAAATAATTAAGCCAAATATTAATTTAATTATATTTTTAAACTGAAGTAGAGCTATAATTTACTTAAAGTAAATAATACGACTCGATGAATTCTGAAATCACCTTTCGTTCGATTTACATTATATAAAAAAAAACACCGCAATATTTTTCAAGGAATTTTAAACAGACTCTTGTTGGATGCAGTTCATTAATTAAAGCTTTACAAAGAAAACCCGATATATATATATATATATATATATATATATATATATATATATATATATATATATATATATATATATATATATATATATATATATATATATATATATATATATATATATATATATATATATATATATATATATATATATATATATATATATATATATATATATATATATATATATATATATATATATATATATATATATATATATATTATATATATATATATATATATATATTTTTTTTTTTTTTTTTTTTTAAATATATTTAGTATTTTAAATATATTTGGGGATGATATTAAAAAATATATATAAATATATACCCCACTTCTTCTTTTCAGTGTGTAATAAGCAAAAGGAATGGGGTTGACTAAGTAATGTATACAAAGCCGGAGTTACAAGTTGTTTTTAAAAAATATGTTGTTCTGCAAAGGAATATGCTAAACGTTTATGACAATATTAATATATTTATAACATTCTTCCAAAAAGGATAGGCTGTTAAAAATTATAGAAATGAAATACGACTGATGTCTATAATTTCTATCGTTGCTTCTAAACTGGACAATATCTAAAGAAGTAAACATATACGATTTTCAGATGATTTTGGTTATGTCTCTCGGTCAAAGTACCCCACCGGTAATGGAAACTAGTTATGTACTAAGAGTAGGAGATATTAGAACAACCGTAGAGAAGCCCTAAAATAAGGTGATCAATCAATAAAGGAAATTCTTAGTTCGGGCCCACGAGAAATTTTGTATTGCCAACGAACAATACAAAATTCAGAGGCTATAAATTTATTTGCGGAGATGACCTCCAACAGAAATTTATTCTATTTTATCTTCTTTAATGTGTTGAAAATATTTGTCAGTGCTAAATAATTTAAAGGGCTTTAACCACATTCTAATAGATGAAAAAGATAGACCAAAAACCAGTTTTATTGGACCAGATAATAACACATACCAACGCATCAGAATGTGTTATGGGTTAATTGGAGCACCTGCGAGATTTTGTAAGACTATCTTCGTCTTATTTTCTAATGTGTTAGGAAAATTCTGTCATATATATATATATATATATATATATATATATATATATATATATATATATATATATATATATATATATATATATATATATATATATATATATATATATATGGATGACCTTATTCTATTTAGTCAGAATTTTGAGCAGCATATAGAGCATTTGGAACAAATATAAAAAATCTTTCAAGATTCTGATCTTACACTCTCCTTGAAAAATGTAAATTTGTCCATTTTCTGTTAAATATCTCGGACACATTGTTTCTGAAAAAGAGATAAAAATTGACCCAATAAAAACTCAAGGAATAATAGATATTCAACTTCCAACAAATGTGAAAGGTGCTAAAAGAATCGTTGGCATGGCATCATATTATAGAAAATTTATTCCAAAATTTTCAGAAATATGCTCACTTTTATTTTATTTTATTTTATTTTTTTTTATTTTTTTTTTTTTACACATCATAACCTCTCTCCTCTATTCAAGGAGGGGGTCCTAAAACAATAGAAGGAATAAAAACAACCCACAACCCACACCTAACGCAAATTTCGCAGGTGAGCACAGACGTGGGTCTTAAAGGAATTTAGATTAAATTCAGCAGGAAACACAGTAGAAGAGAATTCCACAAAACAGATGGAAAGGAGGAGGCACCACAGCGAACAAGCCTGGAGTTGCCTATGTCCACGCAAAATTGATGCGCGGACACTGCACCCCTTGTGCTGCGAGGACGCCGTAAAGGTGGAGGTACACGGGTGGATAGTTCCCTCGAGCATTTGCCGCTGTATTACCTATAGAAAAGAGATAAGGCACCAACATCACGTCGCAAAGATAAAGAGTCAAGAGAATTAGAAAGAGCGGGACAGTTTATTAGTCTTTTAGCCTTTGACTCAACCCTATCTAAAAGGGTGAAAGCCTGAGCCACCCCATATATGAGAGCAGTACTCCATACAAGGGCGGATGAGACCCTGTATAATTGGAGTAACTGCGAGGAAGAAAAAAATTCTCGCAGTCTAAACAGAACTCCCAGCTTCTTTGAGGCCGCCCTAGCAACCATTATGATGTGAGGTTTCCAAGACATTTTTTTGTTTATGTTAAGGCCAAGAATATTTATATTGCCAACAGGAGAGACGGGAGAACCGTCGAAAGAAATAGGAAAGTTAGGAGGTGTCTTTGAGAGGGAGATTTCTAGAAGTTGTGTTTTTAAAGAGTTGAATTTCACAAGGTTGAGACGACCCCACTGGGAAATTCTATCCAGATCTGCAAGAATGGAATCGGAAAGATGAAGACGAGAGGCAACTCTAGATGCAAAGGAAGGAGCAGATTTGAAATGAGTAGAAGAATGGAGGGTTGAGTCATGGGCATATGAATGGACAGGGTTAGATGAGCAGCTAAGAAGATCATTAATGAAAAGTAAGAATAGAGTAGGAGATAAGACAGAACCCTGAGGAACACCACTATTGATAAGAAAGGAAGAAGAAGTCGCTCCATCAACAACAGCTGAAATGGAGCGATTAGAAAGAAAGCCAGACATAAGTAAGCAAAGAGAAGGAGGAAACCCAAAGGAGGGGAGCTTGGAAAGGAGTGACGCATGCCATACCCGGTCAAATGACTTAGATATGTCAAGCGCCACCACACAAGTCTCCCCATGATCCCTAAGGGCAGAAGACCATAAATCTGTGAGATAGGAAAGTATATCACCAGTAGACCTCGAACGTCGAAAGCCATACTGATGATCAGAAAGAAGGGAATGAGATTCCAGATGATCCAAGAAGTGAGAGTTGAGAAGGGTTTCAAAGATCTTAGACAGAATACAAGTGAGAGCTATAGGGCGATAGTTAGAAGGATCAGAGCGGCTACCCTTTTTCGGAATAGGCTGGACCAATGCGTGCTTCCAACACTGAGGGAAACTATTAGTATTGAGGCATAGAGAGTAGAGTTGAACGAGGGGCGGAGCCAGCTCAGAAGCACACTCCTTTAAAACTCGGGGAGGAATGCCGTCCGGGCCGCTTGCCTTCCTTACGTTTATAGATTTCAGAAGCCCATGCACCTGATCAAATGAAATCACAGGTAAAGTCATGGGACCTCTAAGAGGAGAAGAAGTAGGAGGAGAGTTGCCGGAGTCATACAGGGTTGAATTAGAGAAGAATAGGATGCCGAAGAGATTAGCCTTTTCAGTTGGAGTGTTAGCAACAGAGCCATCAGAGCGAATAAGAGGAGGAAAGGAAGATTTACAGAAGTTGTTAGAGATGTTTTTGGCAAGAGGCCAGAAAGATTTATCAGTAGGAGAGTTTAGGAGCTCCGCACACCTTCTTTTAGTGAAAGTCTGCTTTGCTCGTTGAAGAATATCCCTGCAACGATACCGAGCAGAATGAAAATTAGCAAGAGTGATAGGAGAAGAAGAGTTTTTCCACTCTCGATACGCGATGTCTCTAGCCTGAATGGCAAGAGAGCAGGCGCGATCGAACCATGGATTTTGCTGAGAAAAAGATTTTTTTAATAAATTTAACTAAAAAATATTCAAAATTTATATGGGCAGACCTGGAAAATGAAGCATTTTTGAAGTTAAAAAAAGCTTTTATTTCATCACCAATACTTACCTATCCTGATTTCGATAAACAGTTCAACTCAACTGCACACAGATGCACACAGATGCATCAGAAGTAGCAATCGCATCAGTTTTAACTCTAGAAATAGATGGAAAAGAAATGCTTATACCATATTATTCACGTAAACTATCTTTTCCTGAACAAAATTATAGTGTGACAGAGAAAGAAGCATTAGCTGTAGTAAATTAAATAAAACGCTTCGATTATTATCTATTTGGTCACAAATTTACAGCTATTGTAGATCATGCAGCTTTAAGATATTTATTTAAATTCAAACCAGTGACTCCGCCATAGCTAGATGGGCTTTACTTCTCTCAGAATTTGAATTTGATATAAAATTCAAAGGCAGGAAGGAACACATCGTACCAGACGCTTTAAGTCAAAGTGTTAATGTCGTTATAAAGGAAACTTATCCACCTGATATTTCACAATTGTTAAGTTCAGAAAATATCAGAAAAGAACAACTAAAAGATGAACTTTTGAGAAAAATAAATAATCAATTATTTTGAAAAACGAAATATTGAAGAGATATTGATTTTACTAAATTTGCTATAGTAAATGGTTGTCTTAATGAATGGGAAGGATATTTACCTTTTATAATTTTAGCTATGAATACTTCATTTCATTCTAGTATTCATGAAATTCCATATTTTCTATATTTTGGAAGAGATGCTCTTTTGCCCCTCTCTGACATAATAAATAAAGCTAAAAGTTACATGCCAGCAATTATAGAAAATTTAATATCAAATATGGAAAGAGAATATGATAGAGCATTTAACATTCATGTTAATAATCAGAGGAAACAACAACGTTACTATAAACCACATAACTTTTTAAAAAAATCGAAGTAGGAGATGTCGTTTGCTAAAAAATAACTACCGCTCAGGAAAAGGAACAAATTGAAAATGAAGTGGATTGGCCCGTACAGGATAAAAAAATAAAACTAACAGAAGTTAAATATGTAATAAAATCTATATATGAAAGACATAACAGAGAATAAAATGTACAAGTCTATGGAATTAAACCCTGTAACTTGCCAATTTTCGATTTTCCAATTGATGAGACTAGTGAAAAATCCAATTTGACAGAAAAAGAAAACAATACAGAACAAAGTGACAGATTCATATGAAGATGATGGTGGATACTCAAGGTATATAACTAGCATTCCTAAAAAAAAAGATCTAATAATAAAAATAACTTCCAGAGATTTTATAATTTAAGACCTAGAAATCGCATAAATATTATAGAAAGAGTTCAAGAAAGACCTCTTTGGTCTCAATTAGGAAATGTCATCGCTTTAATCTTGATATTTTTAATATTAAGGTCGTTTTAATGAAAGAGTGTTATGAATATTATTTTATAATTGTTATTTTATAAGAATGGTTAACAGAACTAGAATCAAGACAAAAGGGTACACTAAACCTGTGACCCGGAATATTATTTTGAATAAATGTTCCAACTGATGATGGAAGACTTCTAAACATAGTACTTTCATGATATCCTGCGTGGATAAAACTGTAATTTTGCCAACAGCCTATGTACTAAGATTATATCTGAGGAAAACGTAGAAAGGTACGCTTTTAGAATTTATTGACGAAAGGGCACAAAGTACTCGATTTTTCGGGATAGAGATAAAAAAGAGATAACTTGAGTTTTGTTCATTTTTGATAATTATATTATGTTTTTATACATTTTCAGAAATTTATAAAAAAAGGAATAATTTAGTTTTAACTGATATAACACCAGTGACACATTGTGTCGCCTATTGGCCAAGAACATAAATGATGGTTTTTCCTGGCCCATAAATTTAGAATTTCTAATTGTTGGTACTCTGTATAAAATAATTGAGAATAAGATAAGTGAAGAATATTTAAAAGGAAACAAAATAGAAATAATTTTCATAAATTCTAGGATGCCCAATAAATTTAGTATTCCCGTAGAAAAGGCGTTAGAAGATTTAAAAAAAAAAATCTAAAATCTTATTTACCGTATCTCTTGAATCTAGCGAAAAAAGGTACTTCGGAATAACTTGAAATGATACAATAAAAGAATTAGAAATTTATTTAAGAAACCTGAAATGGTGGAAAATCATACTCACAAATGTTGGAACTAAACATAAAAAGCAAATAATGTTTATAGAAAAAATGAAAAATTTAAATAAAGAAAATAATAAAAGAAATATTTATCCAAGGGTAAAGGAAAAACCAATACTTCTTAAAAAGATATCAAAACTTTAAAAGAACAGGTTAAAATACTCCAGGAAGTGAGAACCAACGATATCTTATGAAAAAACGATAGTATGATGATTTCTTTTGAAGAAATATCTTCATCAAAAGAAGAAGTGGCTAAACCTTCCACATCCAAAGAAAGGTATGAAGAAGGTTATTATTATCTACCTGAGGAAAATAAACCATATTGGGATATAAATTTATGTCCTTGTAGTAGTAAATGCGAGATAGAAAATTAGATTTTTTTTACTTTTTTCTCCCTTTGTATATATATTTTATTATTTTGACGAAGTTAAATAAATGACGTATTAAATTTTGACGAAATCATTTTTTTTTTTTTTTTTGGAAATAAGTTTGGAATGTTATTTTTAAAGACATTGTTTTAAACTTAAAACATTTCAAGAACTAAAAGAGGAAGCGATGTAAGAATCTGATTAAGCTTTGAAGTGTATGAAGTTGTCTAATCATATCTGATTTTTGCATAATATTATATTTATTATAAATTTATTATTATTGAGTATAATTTATTAAAATATGACATTTAATTTTTTAAAATATTCATTTGTATTGTTTATAAGAATAGATTTAATAAATTACTTAATATTTAAAATTTTTTATTATTATATTTTATAGTATATATATATATATATATATATATATATATATATATATATATATATATATATATATATATATATATATATATATATATATATATATATATATATATATATATATATATATTGTTATTCGTCTTTCGTATTTTTATAAAGTCATTTAAAGATAATATTTTCAATGTTTATATTTAATATTTTATTTCCTAAAAATTAAAATAAAATCTTTATTAATATTAATATCATTTATTGTTTGTATTTTGAAATATAATATTAATTATTTTTAGTTACCAAACTGTCCACTTGATTAAAGTAACATTACAATCGAGTTTTTTTATTATATATGTATTAAAAAAAATTTTTAAGTTATTTATTTAATTAGATTATTTAAAATATTTTTATCTTGGCAAAAGCTGCATTGTTTATTTATTTATTTTATTTTTATAGTTATTTTATTATTTCTTATCTAAAGTATTTAGACATTCTCAAATATGTTATAATTAAAAATTAAAATTTTAAATTAGTTATAGCAATTACTCCATTTTCTAATGAACGATAAAAAGTGTTCGATATATTTATTTTCTTTTTGGAGAGCTATATAATTTTGATCTTTTTTTTAAGATTGTTGTCAGGATAATTTTCAATTGCCAGAAAATTGCATATATATAGGCGCTTTTCTTTATGGAAAGCAAAGCACTCTTGGGAATACATTTTCCCAATTGTTAAAATCACAGATTTTAAAATTTAAGTTTATATATATATATATATATATATATATATATATATATATATATATATATATATATATATATATATATATATATATATATATATATATATATATATATATATATATATATATATATATATTAAACATCAGTAGCGTAGTATTAAAATTCTATGCTTTTGTGCTATAGGGCCCGGGTTCGACTCCCCTATAGCAAACTTTAAACATTGGTATTTAATATATTAGATCTTCAAGAGAGTTAGCAGACCTTAATTGTTGACATATATATTTATATATATATATATATATATATATATATATATATATATATATATATATATATATATATATATATATATATATATATATATTATAATATATATATATATATATATATATATATTATATAATATATATATATATATATATATATATATATATATATGGACTAGGTTAATTAAATCCTCACAATTAAATTCCTCGTAATCTTTATTTAAGATGGCAGATGCAAAATGAAATGATAAATGGGAAGCACAATGCTTCAAGAAAATAATGGCAATAATCCAAATAAAGCACAATATATTTTATAACACAGTATTCCGCACTTTATGATCTTCAATGTTAATTAGTTGTGATTATAGATCGGATATTAATTTATAATTTTCGTTGAGCTTGCCTTGTAATTACAGAGCAGATGCTCCTCTCAAGACTTTGTCGTACGCTCAAGTTGCCCTTCTTTCTTCGCGCTCTTTTTTAACATCTTACTTCGTGAGAGGATCTCGTTCTCTCATTGGTCAGTTTCAACTGCGTGCCGCTTATAAAGAGCATCATTAGTTCAACTAATTCTTAATTGTTATCTTATTCAAAGCCTAAACTATCAACTAACTACTAGCATCATTAGGGGTTATAACAAAGCTTTAGTTTCATAATGATTAATTTATAAAATAACACGCAATTATAATTATGCAAGAGGATGCCGATTCACAATACAGACTCTGTTTGGCACAAGGGGGTGAGGAGTTAAGTCGGTTAGAACAAGTTTTCTTACCCCCCTTACAAATTTTCCAAGGCATGAATGTAAATTGGAAAATTTATCGATCCTTCTTTAGTAGCCTGCGACCATCTAATTTCTAATTCTGAAAATTGTAATTTTAATACCGCAGAATTCTTTCTAAGTGATCGCTCGGCTTTTTTGACAACTCTGATTGATGGGATGCTCCAGTACTCCTTTTATTCCTCTGTAGTACGTGTTTTTGGAGTGCCTGGTGTCAAAAGGGTTTGCTTAGCAATATTTTTTTCTCTCTGTGGGGGGGCCATTTTCGGCTCTCTCTCCGTCTTAGGAAAAGGGTTATTGCTACTCCTTAAGGTAAGTGGTCACAGCAGCATCTTACACACATTCCATTGCAAGCCTACCTTGTTTTGAATTTATTAAAGCCTGAAGTCCCCTTTTTTTCGCTTAATACCGCGAACATTCTCTAGTCGGTTGTGCCATTTCTTAGTTCATTTTTTCCCCCTCTTCCAGCACTCTCTCGCTTATTCTTCTCTTAACAACTAAAACGGAGTGATCCTGTCTTAATTACTCTAGTAATATTATTGTTACTATTATTATTAAGAAATAATACAAACCTGCAAACCCCTTTCTATAGGCTCACCAAAGCACGTCAAGCTGTCAGCTACGTCTCCACTATCCTATTCAATAATCTCCCTAACGACATAAAAAGGGAAAGATCAATAAAAGAATACTCCCGCAAATTTAAAAAAATATACATTAATTCTTATCGATCCCTATTATTATTATTATTATTATTATTATTATTATTATTATTATTATTATTATTATTATTATTATTATTATTATTATTATTATTATTATTATTATTATTATTATTATTATTATTATTTTATTATTATTATTATTATTATTATTATTATTATATATTATTAGTATTATTATTATTATTATTATTATTATTATTATTATTATTATTATTATTATTATTATTATTATATTATTATTATTATCATTATTACTATTATTGCTATTATTATTTCTTCTATTATTATTGTCATTACTATTATTATTATTATCATCATAATTGTTATTATTATTATTATTATTATTATTATTATTATTATTATTATTATTATTATTTTATTATTATTATTATTACTATTATTATTTTTATTATTATTATTATTATTATTATTATTATTATTATTATTATTATTATTATTATTATTATTATTATTATTATTATTATTATTATTATTATTATTATTAACATTCTTATTATAACAATTACTATATAATTTTTTTTTTTCATTTTTTTCTAATATTTTTATTATTTTTTTATTATTATTAGTTACCATTATTATTACTATTATTGGCATTACTACTTTTGTTTTTATATTTATCAATAGTATTTTTATTAGTTGGATTATTACCTTTAATAGTATTATTATTTTCAATATTATTAAAATCAGATACTCTTCAGCAACCACTAACATCATTTCCAGCATTGCAATTATAAACACGATCATTATTACCATTATTATTATTATTATTATTATTATTATTATTATTATTATTATTATTATTATTATTATTATTATTATTATTATTGTTGTTACTATTTTCATTGTTATTATTATTACTATTATTGTTATTATTATTATATATTATTATTATTATTATTATTATTATTATTATTATTATTATTATTATTATTATTATTATTATTATTATTATTATTATTATTGTTATTGTTATTGTTATTATTATTTTTTCTTATAATCCATCATGGTTGCTGCCATTGTTCGATTATTATAGATTACAATTATTATTATTAGTTGTTATCAGTATTATTACTATTGTTATTATTATTATTGTAATTATTGTTATTAGTATAATTATTATTATTAAATCCCACCCGTTAGTATATTATTTTTTTCGATACTATTATTTTTATTACAATTATTATCTTTAAAGTATATCATCATTGCTATTATTATTACCAGTATTCTCAATGAAAACATCATAAGTAACGTTCTTTGTTACTGTTGCTTACATGATTAACATTTATTTTTGTTACTCTAGAAGTAACCTATCATAACCTGTAATTATTTAATAAGCATAATTTTATATATATATATATATATATATATATATATATATATATATATATATATATATATATATATATATATATATATATATATATGTATATATATAATATGTTTTAAACTTTGGGGCTCAAAGGAAACCGCAGTGTTTTCCCCCAGCAGCCCCTTTTCAGTGAAGTGGACAGTCACGATATTATTATTAAGATTATTGTTAAATTTAGTAGAATTGGACCAACTATTAAACTTTCAACCTGCAAATTTACCATTTTCTGAATAAAGCTTTATGAACGAATGAATGAATGAATTATTATTTTTATTATTATTACTATCATTACTATCATTACTATTACTACCATTATCATCATTATTATCACTCAATTTTCGTGCTATTAATTTTGCTAAATTAAGATTATCACTATTATTATTACTTTATTACTATTAATTCTACTATCATTGATATCAATATTTTCTACTATTCTTATTATTATTATTATTATTACCATTATTATTATTATTATTATTATTATTATTATTATTATTATTATTATTATTATTATTATTATTATTTTATTAATATAATTTTTTTTTTTTTTTTTTTTTTTTTTTTTATTTTATTTATTTATTTATATATATATATATATTATTTTTATATTTTCTATAATTCACTAAAACTATTCTTCTTTATCCGCTTTATTTTCATTCTTCTATTTCTTTCGTTGTAGACCTTTTGCGCCACCAGCTGGTGTGTATTTCAAAGCCTACGTTCTGTCTTCTTCTTTCTTAGCCTTTGGGGGTTTACGAGGCTCGCCTTCCCCCCAAAATACCCTCCGAATTTTACAAGTTTCACTCTCTCTTTTTCTTGAGAAACAAGCGAGTCCTTTATTTTTGTTTTTGTTTTCCTTTCCCTTTTCACGTACGCTGTTTCTTTTATGACGCTTGCGTTTCTTCAACTTAAGGATCATTTTCCCCTGCTTTTAAATGCCCCTCTTCTTTTATACCCGGGCAGTTTAGAGTATCATTTTACAACCTTTTCTCTCTGTGTTCTGACTCCAATTCTTGAAAATTTCCTTCTTCTCGAAATAGTTTTTGTTGTTGTTATTCTCTTTTTTTTCATTCGATTATTTTTAATTATTATTATTTTTAATGTTCATTAATCAGAAGGAGGATTGAACAGCAGTCACGAATGGGCGTTCACCAAATTGGACTAGGTTAATTAAATCCTCACAATCTTTATTTAAGATGACAGATGCAAAATGAAATGATAAATGGGAAGCACAATGCTTCAAGAAAATAATGGCAATAATCCAAATAAAACACAATATATTTTATAACACAGAATTCCGTACTTTATGATCTTCAATGTTAATTAGTTGTGATTATAGATCGGATATTAATTTATAATTTTCGTTGAGCTTGCCTTGTAATTACAAAGCAGATGCTCCTCTCAAGACTTTGTCGTACGCTCAAGTGCCCTTCTTTCTTCGCGCTCTTTTTTAACATCTTACTTCGTGAGAGGATCTCGTTCTCTCATTGGTCAGTTTCAACTGCGTGCCGCTTATAAAGAGCATCATTAGTTCAACTAATTCTTAATTGTTATCTTATTCAAAGCCTAAACTATCAACTAACAGCTAGCATCATTAGGGGCTATAACAAAGCTTTAGTTTCATAATGCTTAATTTATAAAATAACACGCAATTATAATTATGCAAGAGGATGCCGATTCACAATACAGACTCTGTTTGCACAAGGGGGTGAGGAGTTAAGTCGGTTAGTATATATATATATATATATATATATATATATATATATATATATATATATATATATATATATATATATATATATATATATATATATATATATATATATATATATATTTATATGCCTAAATACTAGTACTTTTCCTCAATGTTGGAAGCGCGCGTTAGTCCAGCATATTCCGAAATAAGGTAGCAGCTCTGATTCTTATAACTATAGCCCTATAGCTCTCATTTTTATTCTGTCTAAGATCTTTGTAACTCATTTCTTGAATCATTTGGAATCTCACTTTCTTCTTTCTGATCATCAATTTGGCTTTTGGCGCTCGAAGTCTATCTCACAGATCTATGGTCTTCTGCCCTTAGGGGCCATATGGAGACTTGTGTGGTGGCGCTTGACATATCTAAAGCATTTGACAGTATGTGCCATGAGTAACCTCTCTCCAAGCTCTCCACCTTTGGGTTTACTCCTTCTCTTTGCTTACTTATGTCTAGCTTTCCATCAAATCGTTCTATTTCGGCTGTTGTTGAAGGAGCGGCTTCTTCCTTTTCTGTCAGTAGTGATGTTCCTCAGGGTTTTGTCTTGTCTCCTACTCTATTCCTGCTTTTCATTAATGATCTTCTTAGTTGCTCATCTAACCTATCCATTCATATACCGATGACTCGACTCTCCATTCTTCAACTCATTTCAAATCTGTTCCCTCCTTTTCATCTAGAGTTGCCTCTTATCTTCACCTTTCCAACTCTATTCTTGCAGATCTGGATAGAATTTCCCAGTGGGGTTGGTCTCAACCTTGTTTAAATTCAACTCTTTAAAATCCAACTTCTAGAGATCTCCCTCTCAAAGACACCTCCTAACTTTTCTATTTCTTTCGATGGTTCTCCAGTCTCTCCTGTTGACAAAATAAATATTCTTGACCTTCACATAAACAAAAAAAATGTCTTGGAAACCTCACATCACAATGATTGCTAGGGCGGCCTCAAAGAAGCTGTTAATTCTGTTTAGGCTGCGAGAATTTTTTCTTTCTTCGCAGTTACTCCAATTATACAAGGGCCTCATCCTCCCTTATATGGAGTATTGCTCTCATATTTGGGATGGCTCAGGTTTCACCCTTCTTTTGGATAGGGTTAAAGCCAAAGGCCAAAAGACTGTTCCGCTCTTACAAATTCATTTGACCCTTTATCTCTGCGAGGTGACGTTAGTACCCTGTCTCTTTTCTTTAGGTACTATAGCGGCAAATGTTCAAGGGAATTGTCCACTAGCATACTTCCACCTATACGGCGTCCTCGTAGCACAAGGGGTGCATTGTCCGCACATAAATTTTGTGTAGGCATAGGCAACTCCAAGCTTGTTCGCTATGGTGCCTCCTTTTCCAGCCACTTCTGTTTTGTGGAATTCTCTCCAATCTGTGTTTCCTGCTGAACATAATCTCCATTCCTTTAAAGCCCACGTCTGTGCTCACTTACGAAATTTGCGTTTGGTGGGGCTTGTGGGTTTTATTGTTTCCTCTTGTTCTAACACCCCTTCCTTGAATAGGCTCTGCCCGTGAGCAGTGGTGATGTTTAATATATATATATATATATATATATATATATATATATATATATATATATATATATATATATATATATATATATATATATATATATATATATATATATATATATATATATATTAGAGGTGAACCGGATAGTAATTTTTTACTATCCGCGGATGCGGATGCGGTTGCGGATATTCAATTGCGGATATCCGCAGATGCGGATGCGGATGCGGATAGTTTAATTTTTTAAGAGTTTTTGCCATAGATTCTTGGAATTTTAAATATAATATCCAGAATCTATGTTACCATAGATAACACCCCACCAACCTCTTTCCCCAACCTCCACCCATTTCGGAAAGGTTATATATATATATATATATATATATATATATATATATATATATATATATATATATATATATATATATATATATATATATATATATATATATATATATATATATATATATATATATATATATATATATATATATATATATATATATATATATATATATATATATATATATATATATATATATATATATATATATATATATATATATATAACCAGTAATTCAGTATTACCTTCACACTTCACAGTTTCACATATTCCATTTGAAGTTAATAATTGGTAAGTTATTTTTTAGAAATAAAAGCTTTAGGGCTCTTTCAGGTGAAAGTTTGTTCGCTTTTCGTCGCAAATGAAGCCTACTCCACTGAAAAGACGCTCACTAGCAACACTAGTTTAAGGACATGCTAAATAAGTCCTTGCCAGCTCAGGAAGAAAAGGGAAACTTTTGCAATTATCTCTCCACCAAACCAGTTGGTCTTTATCTGCCTCCAAACGTGGGAGTTTCAGATAATTTTCAATAATCGATATTGTATCCTTTGACACTTCTGACTGTGATTCTTCATCGCTGCTGGAAGCTAGAAGATCTTTCATTGATTTAGCAATGCTTAAGCTAACAGATTTTGTTTCTTTTGTATCTGAGAGCTTTTGCTTTTTCTTGAAAGGCGTTATTTTAGCTGTTTCTATCATCTCATCGCATAAGCATCCTAATTTGATTTTAACATTCTGAGAAACAAGTGGTTTAAAAATTTTTATTTTGAACCTAGAATCTAAAAAGTTTGCAATTGTATAAGCATCATCATTTTCCAGGTTTTCAAATCTGTCGTTCATCTCCTTCATTAATGTTTCAGTCATCCTTGAAACTCCCTTAGACTTAAAAACATTTGTTAACACAACTTTCAATGTTGAAACAAGTGGTATCACATCTGACAAACATGATTCAGCTGAACTTATAGTCATGGCTTCATTAAATTCGCTCATCCTCTCAAGCATATGCAAACTACTATTCCAAAGTGTTTGAATATCTTGCATGACAGAAAGTGGACGAACATTTAATCTTGTTTGTATTTTCTTCAGCTCATTTTGGGCTACAACGGAGTGATTGAAATACGTAGCAATTAACCTACATTTGGTTATTAAATCGGATACACATTTTTGACTCATAATGGAATTTTTAACTACTACCTGAGTTTGGTGTGCAAAGCAATCTACATTTTTCACTCTTGCCAGAGAAAGTGCTTTTTTTTATATTTGTGCCCGAATCCCTGACTACGCAGTGCACTTCATTTAATGAAATCTTCCATTTTGTCAGCATCTTTTAAAATACAGTTTCAAGATAGTCGCCTGTATGGCTTTCAGAAAGAGGTTCTGCGTTCAATACAAAATTTTGTATAGTAATTTTTTACTATCCGCGGATGAGGATGCGGTTGCGGATATCCAATTGCGGATATCCGCGGATGCGGATATTGGAAAAATGATGCGGATATCCGCAGTTGCGGATGCGGATGCGGATATCCGGTCCACCTCTAATATATATATATATATATATATATATATATATATATATATATATATATATATATATATATATATATATATA
>SEYY01015668.1:7500-12500 GCA_009176605.1 Armadillidium nasatum | reverse complement strand
CATCTTAAATTTTGATTTTTATAGACATATTAAAACCTCCTTACCTTTGTTACGAAAAAATCCTGAAGCTCTCGATCTCCAATTACGAGGAAGAGTATAAAACCTCTTTAGGCGTGGCTGTTGATTATCGTTTGTCAAATTATCTACTTCGTCATCAGTATCACCTTCTTCGAAGTTGGGAGTCGCAGGAAGGATTTTAGTATTTTCTTTTGGGGCGCTCTTCGGAGTGCCATTTCTTTTAAAAAATACTCTTGTTGGGGTCTCATTGCGTATGTTTTTTACCTTACAAGAATCTACTAATTTAAGTGACTTGCCCCCTGGTGGGGAGACTGTAAAAGAACTTTCTGGGGACTCTGTCGGAGATGAAGTTGGGGTTTCTTTTTTGTATATTTGGTCTTTAATCGTAACTATACATTTTTCGGAAGCCTTGTCTTTTGGCGGACTTGACCTTGGCATACTTCTTGACCTCCTGTAAGGGAGCCTTCTAGGTGATGGTGGAGACAAGCTTTTCTGTTTCTTCCCACTTGGAGGAAGCCCAGATACCTTCGGATGCTCAATAGGTGAATGGTTCAAAATATCGGGTAAAACCTTTTGAGAGGTTTCCCCTTCGTCTTCTTCTTCAGTATCTTTCAAAAGGTGAGAACTTGGGTCTTGAGAAGATCCACCTTCGTGTTGTGTCCAGAGTATAACCATATTTGCTCAAATTTAATTATCGATATTATCTCCTTAATGTTCCGGATATTCTTGATATAAAATCTTACTTCAGCGCATTCGAAAATTTATACGTGATCCTATTTCTGATATATATATATATAATATATATATATATATATATATATATATATATATATATATATATATATATATATATATATATATATATATATATATATATATATATATATATATATATATATATATATATATATATATATATATATATATATTAAAAAGAAATTTAATTTTCGCCTAAAAATTTTAAGACGTACAATTCCCATGAAAATCAAATTACAAAGCCACCACGGTCTTTCATGCATTTATTATGAAAATAAATAAAATAAAAGATTCTATTAACAGTCAAGCGCCAACCCTAAGCGGTGTTCCCACCCAAACACCCACACAATCACAAATCCAAAGACAAACTTGAGAATGGTTTTTTTCAATCGGGACTCCGAGTCAGAGCTCGCAGAACCGCCTTGCAAAATTGCAGCGGTTGAATTCTGAGTTTGGCGGGTTCGTCAAAGTTTACAGGTACCGATTTTTTAAACATTTATTTTTTTTAAATTAAAAATAATAATCTTGTAATATAAATGTTATTATTAATCAATCTGCAAACAACTGGGAAATTTAAACATCATTACTCAGATCGTAAATTATTTACACATTCATCAGAAAAAAAGTAAAATTAAGATAATAAATAAAGCAAATTGCGATATTTGGCAACAATTATTATGTCACGGTATGTAAGTTTTTTCTGAACTGTTTGTTATTTTTTTTTCATTTTTCTTTTCTGTTCATTTTTTTTATAAAAACCCAAATAACAGTAATTATTACAAATTGCTCGATGGTTTCCATATATTTATATCTTTCTTGGTGACTATTAAGTCTAGCTTATATATATATATATATATATATATATATATATATATATATATATATATATATATATATATATATATATATATATATATATATATATATATATATATATATATATATATATATATATATATATATATATATATATATAATATATATAATAATAATATATATATATATATAAAATTATATATATTATATAATATATATATATATATATATATATATATATATATATATATATATATATATATATATATATATATATATATATATATATATATATATATATATATATATATATATATATATATATATATATATATATATATATATATATATATATATATATATATATATATATATATATATATATATATATATATATATATATATATATATAAACAAACAGTTTATTCTACATCCTTATATTTTCGAGATAATCATACTCAGAAATAAATTTTCACTTACAAATAATTCAGTAATAATTCTGGCTTAACTGGTTCATGGAATATCGATATTTTAATGAATATCGATTTTAAAAATAATCGATATAGTTATAAATATCGATATTTTAACAAGAATCGATAAAAGTAATAAATTTCGATATTTAACAAGAATCTATATAAATTACGATAAAAAAATTTGTATTTTACCGAAAAAGAAAATATGAGGCAATAAAAATGTATATTTTAATAAGAATCGATATAAATTAATAAAAATTCCTATTTTAAATGGAATCTATATTTTAAAAGGGATCGATATAAAGTAATAAACATGGAAATAATCTATATTTTAACAAGGATCGATATAAAATAATAAATATTGTAATAATCGATATTTTAACAAGGATCGATATAAAGTAATAAATATCGATATGTTAACAAGAATCGATATATTTTGGATGAAGATTTTGATTTCTTGTTGATATCGATTTCAATATCGTTGATATCGTATATTTTTATATTGATGAATCACTGATTTGGCAAAAGGTTAGAAAAAATAGCTAAAATTTTAATTTTACTGACTGGAATAATAATAATAATAATAATAATAATAATAATAATAATAATAATAATAATAATAATAATAATAATAATAATAATCCCAAGTTTAAATATGAAACAAAACAAGTTTCAAAATGCAAAAATATTTGTTAAGAAAATGTATACATCCTTATTGTATATATATATTATATATATATATATATATATATATATATAATATATATATATATATATATATATATATATAATATATATATATATATATATATATATAATAAAATTTTTAATATGCGGATGCGGATAATGTTGAATAAGTGCGGATGCGGAATGCGGATGCGGATGTTGAATTTTCAGAAAATGCGAATGCGGATGCGGATGTGGAATTTTCAAAATAGTTCGGATGCGGATGCGGATGCGGATGTTAATTTTGATGAGGATGCGGATGCGGATGTTAATTTTCAAGTGCGGATATGAAATGCGATGTTATTTTTTATGAGGATGCGGATGCGGATGTTAATTATATATATATATATATATATATATATATATATATATATATATATATATATATATATATATATATATATATATATATATATATTATATTATATATATATATATATTTATCACTATCACCTTTCCCACTTCGTGCGGTGGTGCCCGCCACAATTCCCTTACAAACATAACTATTCTTACCTTTCAACGCTTTCACCACCTCCCTAAATCTCTGTCTTCACAAATCTTCTACCCTCGTCTAAACTCAAATTCCTTCATCAAAATCACTCTCACTCCATCCATCCATCTCCACTCGGCCTTCCTTCCCCTACCCTTCCCCTATCTACATCGGATAAACATACCTTGCCAACCATTCTGTTCTCTTTCATTCTTCACATATGTCCAAACCATTTTAGCACATCCTCTCCTCTCTATCAATTACACCTTCTTCCATTTACATATCTCCCTTATTCTTTCATTTCTAATCCTATCAATCCTTCTCAATTTATATATCGCTCTCAAATCTTTCATCTCAAAGACATTGAAACTTTTTCTCGACCGAGCACTTATCGTCTATGTTTCACACACATACAATACAGAAGGTGAACACATACATTCAAACCTTCTTATCTTTATTTCTTTCGAAATTTTTCCTTTCTTCCATACTTTTCTTAGGCCCCCCAATACTTTCATTCCTTCTACCACTCTGTTCTTTATTCCTTTTTCCGTCCCACCCTTACCTTCCACCCAACATTACTAGATATTTGAATTCATTCACCTCCTCAAGTTTCCATTCTCACACTTCTACAAACCAATTCCTCCCTCCACATTTCCTCATCCCCACCTCCAATCCTCATAACTTTATTCTTCACTGGATTAATTTCAATCTCGTGTTTGCACATTTCCCTTCAAACTCTCTCACAAGTATTCTCATCTTTTCTCCAGATTCTGCCACCAACACAGGCCGCATCATCTGCAAAAAGTAAAACATTCTCTTCCATTCACCCTCCATATTTCTCAAGGTAATACTCTTCCCTTCTTTCTCCATTTTTCTAAGTAAACATTCATCAATAGATTAAATAACATGAGATATTACAAACCCCTGTCTCAATCCCACTCCTATGCTAAACCAATCCGATAGTTCTCTCTTCACCCTCACTCTTGATCTACAATTCTTTCATATAATATATATATATATATATAATATATATATATATATATATATATATATATATATATATATATATATATATATATATATAATATATATTAGTGATGGATCGGATGTCATATTTTAATTTGCGGATGCGGATGCGGATGTTGAATTTTGGAGAAGTGCGGATGCGGATGCGGATGCGGATGCGGATTTGAATTTTCGAAAGTGCGGATGCGATTGCGGATGCGGATGTTAATTTTAAAATGCGGATGCGGATGCGGATGCGGATGTTGAATTTTCGAAAATGCGGATGCGGCATATATATATATATATATATATATATATATATATATATATATATATATATATATATATATATATATATATATTATATATATATATATATATATATATATATATAATATATATATATATATATTACTTCAATAGAGAACCGAAATAAATCGGTCTATTTTTTCCTTTTGGAATAATTAATTATTCATGCTTTCTGGTTTTCAATTTTTTATACCCTGAAGAGGAAATAATTTTATTCCGAAAGAGCTTGCTAAACATATTTTTTTAATTTCTTCATATATATATATATATATATATATATATATATATATATATATATATATATATATATATATATATATATATATATATATATATATATATATATATATATATATATATATGACCTGGGGCCGTCATATGGAGGAAATTATTGATAATTGCCGTAG
>SEYY01015668.1:0-5000 GCA_009176605.1 Armadillidium nasatum | reverse complement strand
TAAGATTGGTTTAAATTTAACCATAATGTAATTAGACTTACTCAATGATGACTAAATTATTATTAAAAAATAATAATAATAATTATTAAAAAAAAATAATAATTTAGAATTTTACTCGTTTTTCCAGGTTTCACTTTGGCAACTAATAATAATAATAATAATAATAATAATAATAATAATAATCTTCAGGACCAAAACCTTATATCATTCGAAGAAAAATTATTTATTATATTATAGTTCTATTGTTTTAAATATCACTGTACAGTATATGTTACTTCAAACATCGATAATAATCGATATATCGATATTATAAAAAATATATCATCGACTTTGAAAATATC
Organism: Armadillidium nasatum; assembly: GCA_009176605.1. Lineage (NCBI taxonomy): Eukaryota > Metazoa > Arthropoda > Malacostraca > Isopoda > Armadillidiidae > Armadillidium > Armadillidium nasatum. Next base: position 4,659 of record SEYY01015668.1, on the reverse strand, counting down.
AAATATCTGTCTACGATTTGATGAAATAATATAAATGTCAATTATTTGGTCATGATTAAATGCATTGCTGATTTAGTGTGTGTGTGTGTGTGTGTGTGTGTGTGTGTGTGTGTGTGTGTGTGTGTGTGTGTGTGTGTTCTGCTGACGAATTAAACCAATTTTCTTCGGGTTGTGGTTTGTCATGTCAACCATTTGGGACAGTTAAGGTTATATCAATTTCATGTTAAAAATGCACCTCCCGTGTCATAAAGGTAGAATGATTAATTCACTGTTTGAAGAGGCTATTTCGACCCCTTATGCGGATCCAAAGGAAAAAATTTCCCAGAAAGTTACCCCTCCTTGAATAAGTAAAATAACATTATTATACCAAATATCCTACTAAGTTGTAGCTCCTGTGGCACAACGGTAGAGTATCTGATATACTTATTCAATGGGCTATTTCGAACTCCCTCATGCGAGTCATTGCACAATTAAGATTTAAATCAATGGGTCCAGTTTAAGAGAAGGCGGTCCTCTTATCGCTTTTTTTTTTTTTTTTTTTTTTTTAAATATGTAAAAAGTTTGCATATCACGGGCATTGACCCATTCGAGGAGAGAAACTTTTTAGGTAGTTTCTACGTAGGATTAGTATGAGGGATCGAAATGGCGCCCTCAAATATGTCAGTCAATCACTCTACCATTAAACTAAATAAACTTTTCTTTCAGTTAATATAATCAGTTCAAAACAATTAAAAAATTTGGTAATCAATTTTAACTATCAAATAGTACTAATAATAATAATAATAATAATAATAATAATAATAATAATAATAATAATAATAATAATAATAATAATAATAATAATAATAATAGAATGATATTTGTCTACAATTTCATAATGATTATTGGGGACTAAAAATAGATTGGAATTAAAACAGAAAAAAAAATATTCAAAATAATGGTCTTAAAATACGGATAACATTTACGAGTTCTTTGAACAATATTCATTGGTCAAATGATAGCAAAACCATGAAGAAGAATTATTATTCAATAATAATATTGAATTTCAGAAGATCGCGCTGACCCCCACCGGGAACTTCCAATCCAGATCGGCAAGATTGGAATAGGAAAGGTGAAGACGAGAAGCAACTGTAGAAGCAAAAGAGGAAGTACTAATAGTGATTTACTGAAATGCACAAAGTGATAAGAAAATCCAGAAAAAAGCGAAAGCAAATTTGAAATGAGTTAGAAGAATGAAGAGTTGGATAAATCGGCAAAAGAATTAAAAAGAATTAGAAGTATAGTCAAGAAGGTCATTGATGAAAAGTGGGAATAGAGTGAAGGCTAGAAAAGAACCCTAAGGGTTGAGGAACACTAAAATTAATAGGAAAAAAGAGGGCGTTTCATCACCAAATGATATTTAATTTATCAACCTCTGGCAACTTGCTAAAAAAAATTTACTAGGCAAAAACTCTAATGGTAAAAGTTGTGAGCAACTTTATATATAAATGAATAAAGGAAATATTATGCATCTTACACACACAGGTAGATTTCCTTTATAATAAACATAAAAATTTTAAATAAAAAGATTTTAAAATATTCTAAAAATGCTATATTTACATTAGTCAGCCTTCAATCAAACATACTTTTTTAAAAACGAATTTTGAAGTTTTAAAAGGTAACTATTAATATATATATATATATATATATATATATATATATATATATATATATATATATATATATATATATATATATATATATATATATATATATATATAATATATATATATATATATATATATATATATATATATATATATATATATATATATATATATATATATATATATATATATATATATATATGGCGAAGGAGTTAGCTACCTGGGACATCGGACCCTTTTTTAATTTATTGTCGAAACAACTGTAGGACTCGCATAAAAAAAAAATATTCTGAAATTAAAATTAAATAATAGATCCAAATATTATAATAATTTCTGGCCACTGGTGTTTGATATATCTACAGAAACATGTCATGTGAGAAGAGTCATGGTGATAGGGCTAGCAACCCGGCCTTTATTTCAAATGCTTGAAACAACTCTATGATTAGCACTGGAAACCACCTCTCTGAGAAACATGGTCTTCGGGAGAACTCTAGGCGAAAGAACCGTGAGGCCGTATGATAAGTCAAACATTCAAGGACTGGCATTGAACAATGAATCATGGTTTTTAGAGAACTCCAATAGATAAAGAGTTTTGAGGCCAGTTCAAAGATGGTAATCATACTGCCAAAGTTAATAACCTTTTCTGAGAGTATATATATATATATATATATATATATATATATATATATATATATATATATATATATATATATATATATATATATATATATATATATATATATATATATATATATATATATATATATATATATATATATATATATATATATATATATATTCTGGAATTTTGTAGAATTTGCCTTAAAACAAATTTTCATTAAATTAGTTATCCATAGTTTAACCTCCAAACGGAAAAGAAAACAGTTAAAAAGGGAGAGACTAAAACTTTTAAAATTAAGACAAATATATTATTAAATACATAAATACAAATAATACTAAGGCACTTTAATGGCAGGGGAGCCCTTTTTCCAACGGAACCCTCTCCCCGACCAGTGAGTGTTGGTTAAATATATTTTCTAATCGATATATAGTTGTAATATTTAAATAAAGTTAAGTAAAGGACATTCAAAAAAGGAGCAAACGTTTGTTGTGTGACTCACAATATATATATATATATATATATATATATATATATATATATATATATATATATATATATATATATATATATATATATATATATATATATATATATATATATATATATATATATATATATATATATATATATATATATATATATATATATATATATATGATAAGAACGCAGAAACAGAATGGAGAAGTCATTATTTCATCATCTTATCATGCACTTTATTATTTAGAGCTTACAATCATTTGGCTTTTAGAGGTTAAATCCACTCATGGCTATATATATATATATATATATATATATATATATATATATATATATATATATATATATATATATATATATATATATATATATATATATATATATATATATATATATATATATATATTAAATTTCTTTTAGATGAAAATATTAAAGATTCGCAAGATATTTCGGAACAAAAATTTTACTCTTAAGGCCATGAAAATGGGTAAAAGATTTAAAAATAAAAAAAAAATTTGAAGAAAAGCAAGAAATCTCTTTTAACTCGCTAAAATTGTCCTTTTTTTTTTTTTTTTTTTTAACCCCCTTTCACCTGTTATTTATAACCTGAAGAGGGAATAATTAGTTCCGAAAGATCTTGCTGAATATATTCATCCTGTGACTCATTCTCACTTGTATCTTTAAAATACATCCATACTATCCATCAGTATAGTTAGGTTATACTCCACCACACACACACACACACACACATATATATATATATATATATATATATATATATATATATATATATATATATATATATATATATATATATATATATATATATATATATATATATATATATATATATATATATATATATATATATAGTATTTTTTTTTTTTTTTTTTTTATTATTATTATTTTATTATTATTATTATTATTATTATTATTATTATTATTATTATTATTATTATTATTATTATTATTATTATTATTATTATTTGCCAGAAGTCTCAGATGAATATAAAATTTATCCATGTGTATCCATAAAAATTTGACATCATTTCATCACATAATATCGTGAACAATTTTCGTTCAAATTGTCTCAAATTTTTGCAGAATATCTAAAATTCAATACAATTTTAAAAATCTATTTTTTCGTATGTTTCCTATTTCAGTATTAGATATGCCTTTTACTGCAACAGAAAAAGCGTTTTGTGTATTGAAGTACTCCCAAACTCACTCAAATGTCAATGGGAAATGGAAAACGAATAACAGTATGCATGGCCCATTTTTCTTCGAGGGAAACGTGACCGACTATCTGAAGATGCTTCAGAAGTGGCTACTTCACGAAACTTGAGGTAAATGGACATGCCTAATTCATTTTTTAACAAGATGGGGCTCCATAACAATGGAAAGTCACACTGCGACAGGAAGATGGATAGGACGTGCTGTTAATAGAGACAACGAGCTATTGAAATGACCCACACTTTCACCTGACTTGATACCGTGGGATTTCTTTCCGTGGGATTATGTGAAAGGACTGGTCTATGTGCCATCATTTCCTACATATGTAGGACTCAAGGAAAGAAATACTGAATCTCTGAGACTGCTACACAAGACATGCTGCAGCGAGTGTAGTAGGAACTTGACTACCGACATGTGTGTAGCGTCACAATTGGCGCAAACCTTGAACATTTGTAGTAACTTCGTAACATTTTAAAACTACCAACTCAGAGAATTTTGTCTAAGAAATTTGTATAATAGAACGTGTTATGCTTACAATTAACTCTAATAAGCTTCATTTATCTTCACTAAATATTCATTCCGCAAATTTTTAGACACACACACACACACTCTCTCTCTCTCTCTCTCTATCTCTCTATATATATATATATATATATATATATATATATATATATATTATAT
>SEYY01015667.1:0-10000 GCA_009176605.1 Armadillidium nasatum | reverse complement strand
CATCCACCTCCACCTCCGCCTACACTTCTGATTCCGTCTCCACCTCCAAATCCATCTCCACCTCCGCCTACACATTCTGTCCTCCGTCTCCACCTCCACCTCAACTCTCGACCTCCATATCACCTCAACCTCACCTCCACCTCAGCCTTCACTTCTGCTTCCGTCTCAACATACACCTCCAAGTAAACATCCACATCCAAATCTAGACAATAAGCGTATCCCGTAGGGATACGCAAATGGTCTTATTATTATTATTATTATTTAAATAATACTAAAAGTATCTTAACTTTTATTATATGAAACCCAAAGGTATTTCAAATATATATACTAACTCTAAATGGTTTAAATATTCATAATATTATAAATAAAAAGTTGGGCCAGTGGTAAAGTAAAGGGGCATGAACGGTTTTTTTTTCGAAAACCGAATACAGAGTTATAAATAAAATAAAAATATAATTTCAATCCCCTACAGGAGATCAAAGTTAGAGAAAAGATTTTTTTTTTTTTTAACAAAACTGTTAATATTATTATTATTATTATTATTTATTATTATTATTATTAATTATTATTATTATTATTATTATTATTATTATTATTATTATTATTATTATTATTATTATTATTTTGGCAATCGTTGTGATATAAAAGACACAAGATAATTTGTTGTTTATGCAAAACTTAGAATGTTTCTGTTGTTCACAGGTGATACATAGGAAAAAGAAATAAAGAATAAATTGGAAGAGAATGAATTGCACACAAAAGAAAAACCGCTCTAAAAGAAGAGTTTAGGGTGCTCAAAACCGGTGTCAAAATTGAGGGTGCTAACTTTTTAAAATGAAGACTTTCTAAAAATCAAAATGAAAAGAAATTTTTCTCAACTGAGCAGTTTTTTCCAGAGCAGTTAAACTTGTCATATTTAAGAAACGAAACTCTTCTGAATGAAGACTTTGAATACTCAATTTTGACACCGGGTTTTGAGCACCCTAAACTCTTCTTTTAGAGTGGTTATATATATATATATATATATATATATATATATATATATATATATATATATATATATATATATATATATATATATATATATATATATATATATATATATATACTATATATATATATATATATATATATATATATATATATATATATATATATATATATATATATATATATATATATATATATATATATATATATATATATATATATATATATATATATATATATATATAATATTGATAAAAAATATAAATACAGCCTTATAAAAAAAAATTTATTGAGTTTTACTATTATAAGTAAAGATAATAATTTTCAACAATGTGAAGAAAATAATTTTCTTTTTTTATAATTAAAAAGAAAAAAGAAAATAATGTTCATTTTAATTATAAAAATATATCGAAAATTTCTTTATTGAAATTTTTATAATGTATAGAGGAAAAAAATAAATTCTGTTATTCACTAACTTAAATTTTTTTTTTTTTAATTAAGTAAATAAAATAAAAGTTCAAGAATTTTCACCCAAAATAAAAAAAAAAAAATTAAGACAGTTAACTTTGGAGAAAAACTAATATTTTATTTTATCATCAATCCATTCAAACTAATATGTAAATTTAATACCAATTTTAATTGGAAATTTTTAAAAAAATTTATAAATGTATTACAAAAATTTCTGATTCGTTTTTGTATATGCAAGGCTAAAAATATAATTAGATATAATAAACGTTTAGAAAATGAAGTGCCTGAAATGCGTTTCTCTTCAAGTTTCACAAAAAAAAATTTTCAGCATCTGAAAATGTCCACTCCTCTTCTTGCAATATCCCTACATGTCATTCTGGAAAAATAAATGAATGGTAATGTAATAATTTGAAAAACAAGAACCCTCAATACATCTTGCTTTGCCGTTATTACTATTGAATAGAGGATATATAAGTCCATTATTGGCGAATAATAATGTACAAAACTTTTAAACATCATTTTCCAAAGACATATAAAACATACATAACATTAAAAAACCTAATGTTTCCTCCATTACTAGACTGTTAGAAACCATAAAACCAAAAACGTGGAAAGAAAGGAGACTCATTTCTTCACCAGTGGGCTTTATTTTTATCGTTTTTTTTATTTATTTATCTATTTTTTCGAAAGTTCATTTTACTTCATTATGTTCTTTAGCACCATAATCTGATACATATGACATTTTGTTTAAACGATATATCAATAACAATTAGGATCAACAAATGCATAATCATAAGCTCCTTTTCTATGGAAGTAATGAGCCTACCTTCACACCAGAAAAAAAATTACAACCTAAATTGTGAAACTGCATAAAGCTAAGGAGGATTCAATTTTAACATTACAAAAAATAGTATTACATTATGATAAATATTTTCTCTTTCTGATAGATATATAAATAAATAAAAAATAACCCAAAAATGAAAATGAAATTTTAATTTTACATGCATTTTAAATGTCACTGCTAGATGTGTACAATTTATTAATAAACTCGGATGTCAAGCCAGTTGAAATTTTATTTCTCAATAATTTCAAATCATTTTAAGGTTCTGGTAATGACATATATGAAAAATATCAAATACCAAAAAGAAGTTACTACTTTATATGCATAAAGTTTTATTAATTAAAAGTTATGGGAAAATAAAACTTACAGATGGACTGACAAAGTCTTCTATTTTCTCATTCAATTATCATCTTTCTTTTCGGCATCACGAATTTCTTCAAACTTTTCGATTACATCTTTCACAGTTCCAGAATGTCTTGAAACATATTTATATGTTGCACTGACTTCAGAGGCTTCGACAACTTTATTAGACTCTCTCAGAATATCTTCAACATTTTTAATATTGGAAATTCGAGTAAGTTCCTGAAATAACTATTAATAAAAACTACATAAAAATAGTGAAGTATCCTATGATCATGTTTAATTAATGCTAATATTTTATAACCAAACTTAATTTGTGTCTTTAAAAGGGAGTTATGTAACTCGTTTACTTTTACTTTTACAGCTTGCTTTATCATTTAAAATAAATTATCACCTTAAACGAATTTGTATTTTCAAAAAATGAAAGAAAAATGATTAAAAATTCTGGTCTAATATGTTTAAAGAAACTATGAAAATCTAGAGTTACCTACCTCATTTTCAACTTTCACCCAAGGACAGGTTTCAGTGATTTCTGCTACAGGAGAGTAATCAACAACAATTTTCTGTCATCTATCAGATACTGAGACAGTCATTCAAAATTTGGACGCACCGTTTTGCACTGGAGCTTCAAAAACTCAGCATGTTCCCTAATTGAAGAATCGTTTACTCCTAAAAATTAGCAATATTCTGGAATTATATAATTATTCATACAACTTGCAAATAGAAATGGATTTATTATACAGTATGTCATTTAGGGTTTAAAGTAATTGTTGCTCCAACTCATAAAACTGAACTTACACACACACACTATATATATATATATATATATATATATATATATATATATATATATATATATATATATATATATATATATATATATATATATATATATATATATATATATATATATATATATATATATATATATTTTTTTTTTTTTTTTTTTTTTTTTTTTTCAAAGTACCCAGCTTTAGCTCTACAATTTTAAAACTGTTTGGCCCACAATCCATCATTTTAAAATTATTTAGTTCCAGGCTTTACCCTCTTTTAAAATTAATTTCTTTTGACTCAACTCCATCCAAAATATTTTTACAACACTTTCACTTAAAAAAAATCTCTATTGCTCCATCTCTCTCTTCAACACTGTTGAGTGACATCAGAGAGAAATGTAGAGATTGGACAGGAGACTAGAGAATGAATGAGTAGACATGAAAACACACACACAAAAAAAAATAGACAAAAAAGGACTAATAAACAAAACAGTTACAAAGTAATGAACTATGTACCTATTCTAGGTCTACAATTAGGGAGGAAAAATAACACTCTTGCATATATATATATATATATATATATATATATATATATATATATATATATATATATATATATATATATATATATATATATATATATATATATATATATATATATATATATATATATATATATATATATATATATATCAAAACTTTTGGTATTGCACCCATCTACTATTTCATTACCATGGTTAAAATTGTCTTTACAATAGTAAAACCAACATTACTAACCTCAGCAACTTCTGTCTCAAAATTGTTTGCTAACGATGAATATTACTAAGAAGACATTTTTTTGTAATAGTAGTATATTCACTAGATTTTGGAAACCTGAAACAAACGATTATTAAATTTAATTTAAGAGTAAATAATTAAGAAACATTAAAGGTAAACAATTTAATTAAACAATTTTTAGATTTTATGCATCAGTATCATTATAAGGTTAGCATAGAATTTTGGAACTTCCTGCTTATTATGAATAAAATCTTAGGATATAAGATGAAATTCATGAGGAACTTTCGAATTTTCATAACTTAAAATAATATACTTTAGTAAATACTGTAAATAAACTAACATTAAAATTAAGGGAGATCAGAAGCAAAGGGGAGTAAGTGAAGAAATTTAAAAATTGGGACATGTTGAATGATGCATCAAAGTGTCTATAGGTTAACAAATTTATACATGGTTCAGGCGATATGTGTTGTGTGCATGTTGTATTTTTAATTTATAATAATTTCGAATCTGAAAGTCATCCATTTTCATTTCTCTCAGAGTACATTTTGTCCCTTACAACCGTTTACTTCTGAACCCCTTATTTAAATTGACTTATAATAAAATACTTACAGAGTGAATTTTTGAACTTTTGTGAAAATGCTTCTTATAATGGTGGTTTCATCTGACATGGTAACAGCCTGAGAACTGTTAAATTTATTTGTTATGATGCCAAATCAGGAAGTGAATTTGCGGATCCAGGAACTGCTGCTAAAGAAAGATCAAATATAAATAAATTGCTTTCTCTAACAACTATTCTTTGTAGGGTTGGTATATAAAAAATAGAGAAAGGGTATAATAATAATAATAAAAATAATTTAAAAATAAAGAAAAAAAAAAAAAAAAAATATATATATATATATATATATATATATATATATATATATATATATATATATATATATATATATATATATATATATATATATATATATATATATATATATATATATATATATATATATATATATATATATATATATAATAATAATATTCAACCCCAACACATACTCAATGTGTATTCTATTTTAATTTTCTTATTTATGACACTATGTCTCCTGTCAATACTCCATCATCAAATATTTTTCTGTCAATCCCTAATGAATTTTTTATAAAGATGTGCATGTAACTATGCTATGAAAGTTTTTCTTTAAACATATGTCATAAAAAGTATTACTCTTTGTAATTTAAGCTCTAAAATTGTATGCAAATCAATGTAAAATAAGTTAATACACACAACACCTATATATTCATACAAAACTGTATATTGTATCATAGTATAATTGTACCTTGCATCAGAATAAACAGATTGTTCTCTTTCCAAAATATTTTCTTCACTTTTGCATTTAGCTGGCAAATACTTTTAGGTTATAAGATGACAATTTGCATTTCCTTCATAACACTTATACAAACCTAATTCATCAATATTGATAATATAAGCTGAGATACACACACAATTAATGTCTACTGCTTCAACAGCATATAAATTAAAATGCTTTAAGTATTCAATAGTCATTAATTTGTAAAGTTCTAAATATATATTTTCTTTTTTATTATAATACAAACCTAAAATATCATCATAAAACTCTGTTATTAATGCACATTCAAATTAAAAGTTATTTCATTTTTTTATGTAACTTGGAAGCACTAAATGCTCATATATTTCCTTCAGATTATAAAGATAAAGTTCTTTGGCAATTCTCTGGCAATAGGTCTAAATTTATAAACCTTCCATTAGTGGTCTCTATATATTTTTAATCAGTTATCAGCATTTATATAAATCACACTGTAATATGCCATATCTTACAGCCAAAGTAAATAATATATTTTCATAATTTTAATATTTTAATAATTTTTAAATTTATAAATCAAAGTGAACTGTGAATTTAATAATGTCCATAATCTTGCATGTAATATTTTGGAAATGAATTAAAATAGCACTGCCAATCTTTAAACCATTCAATTAACAAGACAACATACAAGTAGATGAAACTATTTCAAATACTATTGAAAAGGAATGCAAAAGTCCTTCAAGATAGTAAGTAGCCTCAGTCCTTTCCTAAAATGAAAGGCTATGATCTTTTTATGGAATAACCTACACTGATTCAACATTCTCTTGTTCTGTATAATTCTATATAACCCTTACTGTCATTCACAAAGCAGTATATTTTTCCTATTAATTGAATAAATGTAATAGTGCCAACCTTTAAGAGGCACAAAATGTGATGAAGTGTTTTTCATGAAAATTTTAATAGACTATTTTAATTACAACCATTAAGAATAATAAAAGGCTACACTATGTTAAACCTGATTACTTTAATCTTTGCTTGATCTATTAAATTACACTATAATATGTTAGGATTTTTTAATTTTCCCTATTTTTGGTACAAGATTTTTAAAATTTGGTTATAATTACCTTAAATATCTGAACTTGTACAATGGTAGTTTTGTGTTCACAATATAACTGTATAGCCTATGTATTAAATATCCTCTATAATTTTAAGTAGGGGAAAAATAAATAATCTATATAACACAGGGATGACAATTAAAATCAGAAATTATATAAATCAGTTGATTTTTTAAGGTGATTTTTTAAAAAACAATCTATGATTGTTTTTGATTTTTTTGTAAAAATAACAACAGTCTTCACATTTTAACATTAACAATTTGGTACCATAATATATATATATTAGGGATGGAGTGAAGTATCAGTATCGGTATCGGCAAGTATCGGCATATTTTTAGATATCGGGTATCGGTGAATTTGAAAGTCTTAGAATCGGTATCGGTAAAAATTTTGGTATATATATGAATGGATAAAGTATTGGTATCGGTAAGTATCGGCATATTTTCAGGTATCGGGGAATTTTTAGGTATCGGTATAAAGTCTTGGTATCGCACCATCCCTAATATATATATATATATATATATATATATATATATATATATATATATATATATATATATATATATATATATATATATATATATATATATATATATATATATATATATATATATATAGTCCATCACAATCACTTTGTATTTTCACTAAATTGAAAATATAAAAATATGCTGAAATGCATGAAAAACAACATATTTATAAGCAGAAAAATAAATATCACCACCACTCATTGGTCAGTGAGTATTGAATATTTATTGAAAATATAGACAAAGTATGCCAAAATGAATGAAAACAGCATATTTAAGCACGGAAAAGTAAATATCACTACTCATGAGTCAGGAAGTATAAGGACAGAGCCCCTCCATAAACAAATGTCCATGTGCCATGCATTTGAATCTATTAACAGGTATTAATAATAACAAGCATATATCAAGAAATTTTTAATTTACCTTAAATATTATTGTAATTCACCAGTGAAAATGTAAATGCATGGCACACAATTATTTTCTTACAGGGGTCAGAGCCCCCTGTACCCTCCAACACATGAGTGGTGGTGATATTTACTATTCCACTCTTAAATATATTTTTTCAGGCATTTTAGTATTTTGTCTTTATAATTTTAATAAATATTGGTAATTTTTAAGAATGAACTCACAAATTTTTTATTTTTTTATTCAGTCTAACTACATAGAGGAAATGATCGTAATATGATTTTTTTTGGTTTATCAGCGAACAAAAAGGATTTTGTAAAGAAAAAAAAAACAAATAAAAAATAAAAAAATTATTAAAATGTATTTTTTTTACAATATGGTGTACCATTTCATCTGCAGCAAATTCATTTGTACTTTTCTGAGAAAAATTGTCCATTTTTTTTTTTTTTTTTTACAGTGTTGCTAAATTGAATTATATATATATATATATATATATATATATATATATATATATATATATATATATATATATATATATATATATATATATATATATATATATATATATATATATATTTTTTTTATATATATTTTTTTTCGATATTTTATTTTAATCGATACTTTTATACCTAACGAAAAGTGTAATTTGTTCTTTTCAGTTCAGATACCTTAAATTTAGGTTACGTTATAAACTATAGGTACATTAAAATTATTATTATTATTTAGGTTAAATTACGGCATTTCGGTAGTTCAGGTTATGATAAGTCGAATTAGGTTCTGCTAGAAAAGTAAATAATAATAATTGTGTGTATTTCTAGTGTAATAGTACCTCTGGCAACTTCTTGTTTACGTTAGGCTTCTCCGATATTTCGATTTTCGATATTTTTTCGAAATCAGATATATATATAATATATATATATATATATATATATATATATATATAATATATATATATATATATATATATATATATATATATATATATATATATATATATATATATATATATATATATATATATATATATATATATATATATATATATATATATATATATATATATATATATATATATATATATATATATATATATATATATATATATATATTTAGGTATTATTCAAGATCAGTATCCTCATGTTCAAACGATTTTTTTTATGAAGTATCGATTATTTTATTTTATATTATTATTATTATTTAGTTTTCTAATGAACCCATTTCGACCTATTTAACCTGACGACCGGCTTTGCCGTGGTATACAGGCCTAACCTTTTGCTGAATTGTTGCCGTAAGATCATGACTACAGCCATATAACACATATATTATTGACAGGTAGGCAGACCGAAGAGATAGGGGCGATCCCGATATATCAAATCAAATATCGATATTTACAAATATCGACATTTGAGGATACTGATCTTGAATAAAGTCATATATATATATATATATATATATATATATATATATATATATATATATATATATATATATATATATATATATATATATATATATATATATATATATATATATATAATAAGTAGTTAGGGTAAGTAGAAAAAAAAATTGGGAGTCTATATATATAATATATATATATATATATATATATATATATATATATATATATATATATATATATATATATATATATATATATATATATATATATATATATATATATATATATATATATATATATTTTAAAAAATATCGAAAATCGAAAATATCAGAGAAGCCTAACGTAGTTGCCAGAGGTACTATTACACTATACACACAATTATTAACTTACTTTTCTAGCAGAACCTAATTCGACTTATATAACCTGAACTACCGAAGATGCCGTAATTTAACCTAAATAATAATAATTTTAATGTACTTATAGTTTATAACATAACCTAAATTTAAGGTATCTGAACTGAAAAGAACAAATTACACATATCTTGAACAGTCAAAATAAACTGAAACTCGTTAGGTAGGAAGTATCGATTAAAATAAAATATCGATATAAAAAATATCGAAACTCAGAAACAATCTACACCTAAGCCATATATATATATATATATATAATATATATATATATATATATATATATATATATATATATATATATATATATATATATATATATATATATACAGGGACTGACTGGGGCTCTGGCTGGGGTTGCCTAAAATTTATATAGAGGTGAAAAGCACTGAAATTTTAGGTTAAGAAAATTAGATATGTTTAAATGGTTTATTTAATTATAAGGAAGGAGTAGAATAGCCAACATCCACTTAAATTAATGATTATATGTATTTTCTCAGGAAAAAAATTTCAGATTTTGTATGTTTATAAAAAGTACAAAAATTTAAAAAAAAAAAAATTTTTTTTTTTTTTGATTCACAATAGTGATTCAACATGTTTACTTAGGTAAGAC
>SEYY01015666.1:0-11198 GCA_009176605.1 Armadillidium nasatum | reverse complement strand
ATATATATATATATATATATATATATATATATATATATATATATATATATATATATATATATATATATATATATATATATATATATATATATATATATATATATATATATATATATATATATATATATATATATATATATATATATATATATTTATATATATATATATATATATATATATATATATTTATATATATATATGTTGCGAATTTTGTCCAATTCCAACCAGATTTGTTCGCTTTGACTCATAAAAATGAATTTGATTGAGTTTGATTTCCACATTTTTTTTTTTTATTGTATCAAAATCAAAATTTATATATCTATGTTATACATAGTTTAATCATTAAAATTTATTTTTATCACTTATAAAAACTTTCTCCTTTCTTTTTTTTAATTTTTTATAAATTGCCTTTGCATCGTTTTTAACATCAGATTCTTTATTTACACATTATTACCTTCCCTTTGGTGTATAATAACCCCTAATTCAGAAGATATATATATATATATATATATATATATACCCTCTGAAATTCTTTCTAATTTGCATGTATCCTTTCGGATCTAGATTTCTCAATTTAGTAATATTTTATTGTTCTTTTTTTTTCACTTTGTTCTTGACACTCTATAGTTTGTCAAGTCCAATGATTTAGCTTAATTCAGTTATTAATTATGCCCAAAATTCTAATTGAAAAAGGTAGGCCTTTTTTCATATTAAAACCCTTATATTTGAGAAACTACTATGTCAATTGTTTTGAAACTTTGTCAGAATGTTTTATATTTCCTATAGAGCATTTTGATTATCAAATTTTATTGTAAGGTATTTTAATTACCTTCATATAAATTTAATTGAATAATAACTATAGAATAAACTAGAAAATGGCGCTCTCTCTAATGAGTAGTTGTCGTCTTTCGCCTTCTTATATTCTAATTATAATTTTTCTTATTTAATATATAAATTTGCACTATCTTCTTAACACATTTCAATTTGTTTTTATTTATCGGAATGTTTTATAACAATTTCCAATCTAATAAAAATTTGTTTAATTAATTCAAAGAAACTTCAATGAAAACTTTAAAAGAACGTCTAAAAACGATTGTTTCTACTTAAAAACGTTGAAAGTCCCCTCTTATAAAACAATCGAGAATATTCGTGCTTTCACAGTCTACATTGAGACGTTTTGTGATGAAGTGTTACAAAAGTGTAATTATAAAACTGTGGCATATTGTACTTATTGCATAAATTACTTCATACTTGCCTTAATTAATAGTCATAAATATTGATTAATATTAAATCATCTATTAATATTGCTATTTAATACATTCTTTTCGGATTACAAAGAACTTCATCTTCATCGTCAGCATAGGCTACTCTGAAGTTTCTCAACGAATCCGGATTAAATTTGAGTATATATATATGTATATATATATATATATATATATATATATATTTTTCTTGCAAATTTCCTTTATTTATTTTAAATATGGTATTTGCATTTTTACATTCTAAATCCAGTCTAATCTCTAGAGAAAATTTTTCATTTTCCTAGAATCTACAAAATTCTTAGAATAATTTCTAAGTTCTAATAAAAATTCCTAGAATAATTTTTTAGATTCTAAGTCAATTCATCTAATTTTTAAATTTCTAGAAACAAATTTTATTTACTCCAATCACACCCCTTTTTTACTGGCTCCTCAATATAATAAGTAATCAAGTTTGTAGTGAAATTTGCTAACAGACTATTATATTGAAGGAGGAAATTGTTATTCTTCTCTTCCTAGTAACGCCACGCCGGGTTTAGCTATAGTTACTGGGAAAAAGAATTAACATTAATGGCGCACCAACGTTTCCAAAATTTACCTTACTTTGTCTCTTTGTGTGAATAAAGTACAGACAGTTTTTTTTTTTTTCTTTCTTATAGGGAGATTTACCGTATAGGTGAGTGCTACCTATACCACAGGTTGGGAAATTAAATTCCTGTCCTTCAAAAAATAAAATATATATATATATATATATATATATATAATATATATATATATATATATATATATATATATATATATATATTGTATATTATATACTTATTTAAACTTATTTATAATTATTTTAGGTACTTAAATAGGCTTTGTTTATAATTATTTTAGGGCCTACTTAAATAGGCTTTGGACCTATTTAAGGTTTTCCAACATTTTATTCATTATAAATTTGTATCGGATTGGGCCTACATAACACCCACCTTGGAATATTTTTTAAAAAAAAATTTATATTCCAATAAGGCCTACTAAAGTAGGGCCTATTATTATTTTTTTTTTTTTGTATATATAACATTCTAGTATTAAGTAATTACTTTAGAATTTAAGTACAATATTTTTATTCGTTATTAAAAATATTTACAAAATATTTTTAATAATTTTAGCTATTAAATTTAGCTTATTTTTTTTTTATTATTATATTTTTTTTTTTTTTTTTGTTTTATATAATACTGATATTATTTGGCTATTTCTAAATTTTGATATAAATTTTGATACTTAATTGGTACCCTTTGGTACCTCCTAAATAATTTTTGATACTTAATTGGTACCCTTTGGTACCTCCTAATAAATTTTTGATACTTAATTGGTACCCTTTGGTACCTCCTAATAATTTTTGTACTTAATTGGTACCTTTGGTACCTCCTAAAAAAAATTTTGATACTTAATTGGTACCCTTTGGTACCTCCTAAATAATTTTTGATACTTAATTGGTACCCTTTGGTACCTCCTAATAATTTTTGATACTTAATTGGTACCCTTTGGTACCTCCTAAAATTTTTGATACTTAATTGGTACCTTTGGTACCTCCTAAATAATTTTTGATACTTAATTGGTACCCTTTGGTACCTCCTAATAATTTTAGTACTTAATTGGTACCTTTTGGTACCTCCTAATAAATTTTTGATACTTAATTGGTACCCTTTGGTACCTCCTAATAAATTTTTGATACTTAATTGGTACTCTTTGGTACCTCTTAATAAATTTTTGATACTTAATTTGTACCCTTTGGTACCTCCTAATTAATTTTTGATACTTAATTGGTACTCTTTGGTACCTCTTAATAAATTTTTGATACTTAATTTGTACCCTTTGGTTCCTCCTAATAATTTTAGTACTTAATTGGTACCTTTTGGTACCTCCTAATAAAATTTTGATACTTAATTGGTACCCTTTGGTACCTCCTAATAATTTTTGATACTTAATTGGTACCCTTTGGTACCTCCTAATAAATTTTTGATACTTAATTGGTACCCTTTGGTACTCTTAAATAATTTTTATACTAATACTTAATAGTACCCTTTTGGTACTTCCTATTAATTATTGAAACTTATTGGTACTGTGAGGTACCTTCTAAAAATTTTTTACAACTTATTGGTACTGTGAGGTACCTTCTAAAAAATTTTTACAACTTTTTGGTATTATGGTACTGTGAGGTACCTTCAAATAATTTTTACAACTTATTGGTACTGTGAGGTACCTTCTAAAATTTTTAAAACTATTTAGTACTGCTCGTACTCTCTAATATTTTTGAAAAATTTATAGTACTGTCTAGTACTATTTAACAATATTTTTTTAAATTTTTTTTTTTAGTACCTTTCAATAGTACTTTAAAATATATTTTTAAATAAAAATTTTTTTAAGTACTTTTTTCTAGTACTTTCAATATTCTTTATATAAAATTTTTAAGTACTTTTCTAGTACTTTTCAATATTCTTAAATATATTAGTAAAATTTTTAAGTACTTTTTTCTAGTACTTTTCAATATTCTTAAATATATTATAATTTTTAAGTACTTTTTCTAGTTTTTTAGTACTTTTTATTCTTAAATATTCCTTTTTAATATTTTTGTAACTTTTTGGTACTTTTTTATTTTTCAAATATTTTTAGTAATATTTTTAAAATAAATTTTTGTATACTTTTTAGTACTTTTCGATACTTTTTTAGTATTTTTAATATATTTTTCAAATTTTTATACTTTTCGTAATACTTTTTAGTACTTTTTAGTACTTTTAAATATATACTTTTTGATACTTTTAAGCCAAGTTGGTTTAATTTTTTGATTATTGGATCATTTTTTTTTTTTTTTTTTTTTTTTTTTTTTTTTTTTTTTTTTTTTTTTTTTTTTTTTTTTTTTTTTTTTTATTTTTTTTTTTTTATTTTTTTTTTTTTTTATAATTTGGCATTTAAGCCTTATTTCAACAAATTAATTGGTCCTTTGACCTCCTTTGTATATATTTGTGGCTAATTGATTTCTTTTATGAAATTTCCTTAGATTTAATTACATTTAAGTATTATTTTCAATTTATTTCAATATATTTGAAATAACTTAGTATTAAGTTACTCTTAAGTGATTATACATATTTTATAGTTTCCTTATAGAAACTTTATTATTTTAAGTAATAATTAGTCTTTTAAAAGACTTTAATCCTTATTTACATAATTATAACAAACAATTTCATTAAAAATGGCTAACTCCGATCCAAATTCTGATATGTCGGATGTTAAACGTTTGGATATCGCCAAGAGACAACGTAAAGCATTACGATCTCGTGCAACAAAATCTATCAATGAAATTGATAAAATAATTAATAATCCTGATCCTAATGTGAGTAAACTATCTACATTTGTAGACATATTAGAAGGCATTTTAACTGACTTAGATGAAGTAAATGCCATCATTCAGGATTCATTGTCGGACGATGCATTCGCTAAGGATGATGATGAATGTTTTGAACGACAAATAATCATTACTAACTCAATTAAATCCACAAAATTATTTATAAAAAATCTCCAAGGAGATTCTAATCCTACTTCAGATACCCCTACTACTACTACTGAAGTTCCTCGTGAACCGGAAGCCTTTAAGCTTCCAACAAAACGTCTCCCAACCTTTGATGGAGATATACTTGCATTTTCCACATTTATGGAAATTTTTGAAACAAATGTTGAAAACAGGGGGTATTCTGATATTAACAAATTAAACTTATTACTCGATTGCTTAAAAGGCCCTGCCTTAAAACTTGTCTCAGGTTACGCCGTTACAGGTAGTAACTATCAAGTCATTTTAAATGACCTCAAAAGGGATTTTGGAAATCCCGCTAAAGTCAAAGAGACTTTAATATCAAAATTACTCAATATAAACTCACCTAAATATGATTATACTGAATTATATCAGTTTAAGGCTGATATACATTGTTATGTCGAGTCACTCAAAACCAAAGGTATGATTAATTCATGTACCAGTTGCTCCACACTCTTAGGAGTACTCTTAGCTAAAAAACTTCCATCTCAGATCAGAGAAAAGATTCTCTGGAAAACTTCAGACAATAAAACTGAAGACACTTGGACTTTGGAGTCCTTAATTAATAACTTAAATCAAACTTTAACTGTCTTAGAAGCATCTGGACAGACTTTATCTTCCAACACAAAGGGAGATAAATCAACTTCTAAAAATTCCAACCCTTCTTCATCTTCCACTAATAAATGGAAGTCTACTGAGACAAGACCTAAACAAACAACTGTATTAACTACAATGCAGTCCAATTTCTCATCACAAACCAACAACAATAATAATAATAAAAATAATAATAACAATAATAAAATATAATAATAATAATAATAATAATAATAACAATAATATAAAATGTAGGTTTTGTCGCAATAAACATCATTCAACTGAATGTAACTTACTACCCACTCCTGAATTACGTAAGGAAGTGGCACAAACTCACAATTGGTGTCTTAAATGTTTGGCTTACACACATCCTACACAGGAGTGCCAAAGCAATAAAACTTGTTTTTATTGCAAATCCTCAGAGCATCATTCTGCTCTTTGTAATCAAAATAAAAAACCGGAACGTGTTACACTTCCGTCTACTTCTACAACTAATCTCGCTACTACTCTTACATCACGTAGCAATGGAGTGGCTTTACCCATTGCTGATGTAACTATATTCAAAGGTAAAAAACCTATAATGGTTCGTACACTTTGTGATCAGGCGTCTCAGAGGACTCTGGTCACTAAATCAATTACTAAATTACTCAACTGTGTTCCTCACTCTAAAATAAACATTGCTATTAATGGCATTAATCACAAGGGTGTTCCTTCTGAACACAATGTTGTAACGCTTAATATTACAACTAAGGAAGGAACTATACCCGTTTCTGCAATCGTTGTGGATTATCTTCCCAATGATCTCAACATCCCTGGGTTAACCAAAACCACTAAAATGCTCAGGAAACATCACATTCCACTTGCAAATCCCTTTCCTACTAGTGATAGGGTTTCTGATATCGGAATTCTGCTTGGAGCAGATCACTTAAACAAATTTCTCAAGTCTTTTGAGAAAATTCATGACGTTAACCTCATGAAAACCAATCTTGGTCACATCATATGGGGCCAATTACCCTTTACCTCAAGTAACTCTGATTCTCAGGTTACTGTTGTGTCCTCATTTCGAACTGAGATTCAATTTAATGAGGAAATAAACCATTCTCAACTGTCATTTATTAACAATGACAAAATTTCAACTCCTTCTTTCACTACATGTGAGGAAGGAAACTCCTTAACCACATCCTTGATTAATGAGGATGAAAATTTAATTCCACCCATTTCAAATGGGAATTCTAATCAAAACTCCACAAAGGGCTTAGATCGTTTGTGGTCTCTCTCAAGCATCGGTATTCTTCCCAGCGAACAGTTTACTGATGCTGAAAAAACTATCTTAAATTGTCAATATGAGGATAACCTCTCAGAGGACCTCATTTATAACATTCATTCAAATTTAATTTCTTCCTCTAAACAGAAAATAGCTTCTAGCACCCTTCTCAAGGAGGAAGTTCCTAACTCAAATTATCAGTCTGATGTTATTCCAGCTGGAAACACTCAAACTGACATTTCATCCAATTTAAGTCAACTCTTCCTTCCCTTTTCTACCATGCGGAAAAGGAAGGAACTTCATGAACCTTCTTCTGTTGATAACCTTAATTATTTCAATTCTCTTTCATCACAGGGTGAAGAGAAACTTCCCTCAAATATTAACCATCTTTCACATACAAGTGAGATGGAAAACTTTCTCAATTCACTTCAAGTCGACAGAGATTGTTCAAATTTTAATTCCAGCTCCATTCCCTTGAACCAGCAAGAAATGGAGTTTTATTTAATTCACTTATATTCTAATAACAATCTTTCATTTGATGGGAATCAACCCTTAATTAAAAGGAAATCTGGGGGACAATGTAAACCTCTTGTTCCTTTAACCTCTTTTTCATCCCAATTTGATTTCACGACAAATGTGACAAAAATGGGAACTTCATTCTCTAATGATTCTCTGATAATGAAAGTTCATTTAACCAAATTTAATCCTCAATCCATTTCTCTAGTACCTCAGGAAATGGAACCAAATTTGTATTCAAATTTTAATATTCATTTTAGTTCTTCTCTAAGCAGAGAAGGTTTTTTCAAACTTAATATTTTCCTTGACATCAAAGGAAAAATAACTTTTACTTGTGATCTTTCACATAAGGAAGATCACTTTACCGAATTTAATCCGCATCCCAATTTCTTGACTAAGTTTCAAGAAAGGAAATCAAACTCGGATGTTATTATAAATTTTTTTAACCATACTGGGAGGAAAAACTCTGTTTTAATATTTAGTTTTAACTATTCATTCCTTTCACCCTTGTCAATTTCTCCTTTGGTAAAGTACCAAGAGGAGACTCCTTACTTAAATTTTACAACATTTTTAAATCACTTCATTAAATTTTTCCCTTTTGTTCTTTCACCAAAAACAAGAGTGGAAAACCTCTTACTTAATTCTGATTCTAAATTTCCCCTTTCTAAGGCAGAAAGGTTTATTTATCCAAAATTTCTAAACTCTTTCAACAGAAACAACCCTGTTGAAAATAATATTTCCCTCTTTGTCAGGGATAACAATTTTTTAAATAATACTTCCCTTATAAATAAAGGGAACTCATTTAACATACTTTCCTTCTCATGTAAAAGGAACTTTTGCAAACAAATCCGCTCTCGTAAATTACGAAAGAGGTTTCATTCTTTAACATCTTCCTCATCGTTGGAAGACCCTCTTACTCCTTCTCATTTGCTAATGAATACTAAACCATTTTCTACTATTAGTATTGACTTAACAGGTCATTTCTTTATTAAAACTCAAAAATCATGCACTGTTAAGTGTTATATTGTTTTATTTACTTGTGCTACTACTAGGGCTGTGCATCTGGAACTTGTTCTAGATAACAATACTGAATCCTTTCTTCTTGCACTACGTCGTTTCATAAGCAGACGTGGAGTGCCTACTCTAATTTATTCAGATAACGCAACATACTTCACAAACATCAGTTTGTATTTTTCTTTTCTTTTCTCCTCGCTGGAGTTAATGTTGCGAATTTTGTCAAATTCCAACCAGGTTTTGTTCGCTTTGACTCATAAAAATGCGAATGGGTGACTTGAGGGAATTTCGACCCCCTTGGTAACTGGGAATCCGTTTGATCTCACACATTTTTTTTCTATTTATGTATAATTACATAGTTCAATCCTTACACCTTATTTGGAATCATTTATTCATAATTAACTTCACTAAAATGTTTACAAAACTTGTACCATTTGCCTAAAAACTTTCTTCTTTCTTTTAGCTTTAATTTTTTATAAATTGCCTTTGCATCGTTTTTAACATCAGATTCTTTATTACACATTATTACCTTTCTTTGGTATATAATACCCCTAATTCAGAAGTATATATATATATATATATATATATATATATATATATATATATATATATATATATATATATATATATATATATATATATATACCCTCTGAAAATTTCTTTCTAATTTGCATGTATCCTTTCGGATCTAGATTTCTCAATTTAGTAATATTTTATTGTTCTTTTTATTATTTTACTTTGTTCTTGACACTCTATAGTTTGTCAAGTCCAATGATTTAGCTTAATTCAGTTATTAATTATGCCCAAAATTCTAATTGAAAAAGGTAGGCCTTTTTTCATATTAAAACCCTTATATTTGAGAAACCACTATGTCAATTGTTTTGAAACTTTGTCAGAATGTTTTATATTTCCTATAGAGCATTTTGATTATCAAATTTTATTGTAAGGTATTTTAATTACCTTCATATAAATTTAATTGAATAATAACTATAGAATAAACTAGAAAATGGGCGCTCTCTCTAATGAGTAGTTGTCGTCTTTTTCGCCTTCTTATATTCTAATTATAAATTTTCTTATTTAATATATATAAATTTGCACTATCTTCTTAACACATTTCAATTTGTTTTTATTTATCGGAATTTTTTATAACAATTTCCAATCTAATAAAAATTTGTTTAATTAATTTCAAAGAAACTTCAATGAAAACTTTAAAAGAACGTCTAAAAACGATTCGTTTCTACTTAAAAACGTTGAAAGTTCTACTCTTATAAAACAATCGAGAATATTCGTGCTTTCACAGTCTACATTGAGACGTTTTGTGATGAAGTGTTGCAAAAGTGTAATTATAAAACTGTGGCATATTGTACTTATTGCATAAATTACTTCATACTTGCCTTAATTAATAGTCATAAATATTGATTAATATTAAATCATCTATTAATATTGCTATTTAATACATTCTTTTCGGATTACAAAGAACTTCATCTTCATCGTCAGCATAGGCTACTCTGAAGTTTCTCAACGAATCCGGATTAAATTTGAGTATTTGTATCATATATGTATATATATATATATATATATATATATATATATATATATATATATATATATATATATATATATATATATATATATATATATATATATATATATATATATATATATATATATATATATATTTTTTTTTCTTGCAAATTTCCTTTATTTATTTTAAATATGGTATTTGCATTTTTGCATTCTAAATTCCATTCTAATCTCTAGTCTAATTTCTAGAAAATTTTTTCTAAAATTAAATTTCATTTTCTAAAAATCTAGAATTTTCATTTTTATAGAATCAACAAAATTCTTAGAATAATTTCTAAGTTCTAATAAAAATTCCTAGAATAATTTTCTAGATTCTAAGTCAATTCATCTAAATTTTCTAGAAACAAATTTATTTACTCCAATCACACCCCTTTTTTACTGGCTCCTCAATATAATAAGTAATCAAGTTTGTAGTGAAATTTGCTAACAGACTATTATATTGAAGGAGGAAATTGTTATTCTTCTCTTCCTAGTAACGCCACGCCGGGTTTAGATATAGTTATTGGGAAAAAGAATTAACACAAAAATACATAAAACTAATATATATATATATATATATATAATATATATATATAAATATATATATATATATATATATATATATATATATATATATATATAATATAATATAATATAAATTTTTTTATCAATTTATATATATAAATATATAAATATATAAATTATATTATTCTAATAAAATATTAATTCTTTATATTTTTATATATTTAATATAATATATATGTTTTATATCTCAATATACTATACGCTATAGGTTCAATATAATATAATATAGTATATATATATATATATATATATATATATATATATATATATATATATATATATATATATATATATATATATATATATATATATATATATATATATATATATATATATATATATATATATATATATATATATATATATATATATATATATATATATATATATATATATATATATATATATATATATATATATATATATATATATATATATATATATATATATATATATATATATATATATATATATATATATATTTTTTTTTTTTTTTTTTTTTTTTTTTTTAATATTTATATATTATATATTATATATATATTATATATATATATATATATATATATATATATATATATATATATATATATATATATATATATATATATATATATATATATATATATATATATATATATATATATATATATATATATATATATATATATATATATATATATATATATATATATATATATATATATATATATATATATATATATATATATATATATATATATATATATATATATATATATATATATATATATATATATATATATAATATATATATATATATATATATATATATATATATATATATATATATATA
>SEYY01015665.1:0-15350 GCA_009176605.1 Armadillidium nasatum | reverse complement strand
TATATATATATATATATATATATATATATATATATATATATATATATATATAGAATGTTTCTGAATTTTGAAAATATTGATATATCAAAACATCGATATGCCTATTCAAATATTATTCTAATTATTTTTATAATTATTATTATTTAGTTTTCTAGCGTACCTAGTTCGACTTATCATAACCTGAACTACCGAAGTTGCCATAAAATACAGGCCTAACCTATACAAGAATGTTGCAATGAGATACCGATTAAAATTGAAATTTCAAAATATTGATATAAACAATATCGAAACTCAGAAACATTCTATACCTAAATATATATATATATATATATATATATATATATATATATATATATATATATATATATATATATATATATATATATATATATATATATATATATATATATATATTCATTTAATATATCAAAAAAAAATTTTTTTATAGGGAAGTAAAAATAATATAATGGCAACCCCTTAACATGATAGAAACTTTAAAGGACTACGTCACTGTGCGCATTTCTGTAGTATTAAAAGATCTTGAGGTGTCACATTGAAAAAAAATAATTTTCATTAGTTTTAATTGTTTTTTTTTAATTAAAATTTTTTAAAACTTTTTCTTACAAAATCACTTGTCATTAGCCAATTAACCATAAAAAAAAAAAATTAGATCATTTCATTTTTGTAGTTAAGCTGAGTAGAAAAAAAAAAATTCAGGCCCCCTTTACTAGTGTTACAAAAAAAAAAAAAAATTTGGGCCTATATCTCTAATGAATTACCAAAATTAATTTCATTATTTCACAGAAATATTTTAAAAATTAAAAATATAACATTTTAAAAAAGAAATAAATATCTAAAAAAAACTATAGCTCTGAAATAGCTTTAAAATTTATAATTCATGCTGACTCTGGCCTGGTAATAAATTATTAAAATAAACAGTCAAGGGATAACATTTTAATAGTTGGGTACTATATTGTAAAATGTCATTTGAGTAACTTTTTATTAAAATTTTAAGGATATTTGTTGTGATTAATGTACAAAATTCATTTTCCATACTTCGTGTGATTAACTGGTTTTATTATACTTTATACTTGTAGTTTTAATTAAAAATTTAAAAAAAAAAAAAAAAAATTTGCACAGCTGAACCAAAGTTTTACCCCAAAATCAGACATGGCAAAATTGTCTATAGATCAAATATTAGAGAACAGTTCAACATATATGGAAAAAAATCCGATGACTACCAATATCTGACCTAGAACCTAGATTCATTTTGAATTCATTGACCTTTATGGTGGATATTTTTGGCAATCAATTTGGGTATTTGTTACTTCCTTTTGGGTACGCTTTGTTTATTGGCCTATATTTTGCACCTCGGCTTTGTTAACATAGGCCTACATTTTGCATATTGACTTTGCTATCATAGGCCTTTATTTTAAACGTTGGCTTTATTGACATAGGCCTTTACACATTGGCTTTGTTGACATAGGCCCACTTTTTATAATTCGGTGAAATTAGCTTAATAAATTACCTGATGTACATGTAATTATAGCATCGGGTTAATTACTCGCTTTATAAAATTTAAATCTAAGAGCCATTCAAATAGAATGCTAAATTCCCCCCTTTTCGACTGTCTTGATAAGCTTTGATATATATATATATATATATATATATATATATATATATATATATATATATATATATATATATATATATATATATATATATATATATATATATATATATATATATATATATATATATATATGCGTCATAGAAAATAAATCTACCACCTTTGTAATTGCTAAAAGCAAGGTTATATTCGAAATTCATTAGTTTGTAAAAAGCTTGTTCCTACATGCTTAAAAATAATTTTTTTAAATACTTTAGATATGCACATTAAAATATAAAGGAAATATTTTAATCATTTATCAAAAGCAACAAAAATATAGCAAGTAAAAAACATGAATAATACTCCCTTAATTATACAAAGTACGCACGACTATTTCGATCTACGTTTACTGAAAAGACGTCAGATCAGGAATATTTTGTTCCACCAGCTGATCTTTTTGTTTACAGCGCAGTCGCTGTTCCAATTTACCCCCTTATTGTAAATATAAATCAAAGTATCTTTAAGTTAATGATTCTATAAGAAATAGAGTGATCTCAATTATTATAAAATTTATATTTAATACGTATATAAACGAATCTTTTATGGAAAACAATAATTTTTTAAATGAATGTGTAAGGGAGGAAAAAGAACAGCTAATCAGAATCATGTTACATTGTCTGCTATTGGCTAATGATTTTATGAAAAACACTATGGATGACCAATGAAATGATTTGATAGAAACTTTCAGTAGAGGAGCATTTTTTCTAATAAAAATAGAATTTTCATCCAAGTATTATCAATTTTGATATTTTTACATGTTGTATTACTTAAACTACTATACTAATTAAAATATATAGTCAATTAGATAATTTGGAATTAATACCCATCATAATCAGGATGATATGATATACCAATGATCTCTGGAATATGACATCACGTGACCATAAAGCGATTGCGGTGTTGTCAAATGTCAAAAAAACTTAATTCAGTTTGTGAACAAAGTCTTACGATGGAGGTTGTACGCGTGGATTTCATATTCAAGTGTTTTATGTAATTTTTATCAAAATTAATTGCAAATAGTGCTAATTTACGGAATTTAATTAGAAAATAAATTTGAATTAAATTTTATGGAAAGTTGTGAGGAATTTAAAAATGTGTTAATGAAATAAAATGTAAAATAAATATATGTATATATTTTTTTTTTAAGTTTACCAAATTCGTTGTTGATACATAGCCTAGCTCCTCCTAAACTACCCTAATGTTGATGAAAAAAGCCAAGTCAACTCACCCGGCTAGCATTTTTATCATACCCATATTTGTTTTTACACCTTTTTCAATTCTTTATTTAATTAATTGGTGTCATATTTGCATTTTGTTATTTTTGGGTTTCGTCATTTTATGACCTTTTAATAAGAAAAAACCAGTCAGCAAATTCTTAGTGGAACGTGTCTGGGTATTATTTCACATAGGGTATAATTGAGGGTATGCATGGGTGTAACTGAATGATTTGGAGATGTATGTAAACGATATAATAAGGAACAAAAATGGAAAAATATTAATACTTTCTGACCCTTAATAATAATAATAATATGACAGAGATTAAGATAATTAGTTTTATCAAATAAAAACAGGACCATATCCATGATGGAATCTTTGGAAGAGGAGTGGATTTGGTCTTATAATCAGGATAAAGTAAAATTAAATGGGTTAAGAATTCTATCCACTCCAGGGTATATATATATATATATATATATATATATATATATATATATATATATATATATATATATATATATATATATATATATATATATATATATATATATATATATATATATATTATGAGTGAGTGAGTGAGTATATCAGCCTGACAATATGATAATTTTAGTGAAGAATATATATAAAGTTTACCCAATGATTTATCAAAGCAAAGCTTATTAATGATGATATAAATAATTCTTATCCTAACCAAAGCTGACTTAACAAAGCTTAACTTTTTTTTTTTTTTTAAGATCCTATTCTAGTTTAATTTCATTGTAATCACTTTTGAACTGGTAATTTCTTGAACATATTAAACTCTATTTAACTACATATATATATTAAAAAAAAAAAAACTAAAAATAGAGCTTTATCAATTTCTTTTTATAGCTTTTATGGAGTGCAAATTCCTTAATTATACACAAGAATTTTTTTTACTTTTATATTTTTTAATCATTTTATTTAGAATTTAAATAAATTTTTGAGCATTTTATTAATAAAAAATAAATTTTTATAAAAATTTTCTAATTTAATTAATAAATTGAAGATTATCTTCTCTAACCCCTACCCCCTTTCTGCCTACCTTCTCTCTATCCTCATCCCCTTCCCCCTACCTTCTCTCCATCCTTATCCCCTTCCCCCTACCTTCTCTATAATCATCCCCTTCTCCCTATCTTCTCTCTATCCTCATCCCCTTCTCCCTATCTTCTCTCTATCCTCATCCCCTTTCCCCCTACCTTCTCTCTATCCTCACCCTTGAATTTAATTACTTATTGTTATATTTTTTCATGTTTATACTTAGCCACTATAAAATAAAATAAAGCATGACAGGAAATCATGATAAACATAATTAACTATTTATGCTTTATTTAAAGTTTAAAAATTATGAGTCTTATAACCTACAAAATTTTTTTTAGGTCCATTTTACCTTTCTATATCCTATGAATAAAATATAGTTTTAGATTTGTCTGGTTTGTGACTTGTCAGGCTTTATAGTTTTTATTGCTTATTTTGTAGTATTTTATTAAACTTGTTCAATAATAGTTTGAGAGGAGTGAAGGTTTATGTATATTAAAAATTTATTATTTCTAGTTTAAAACAATATTCATAATTTATACCAGCAACATTATAACATTCTTTAAAGTGCTTGAAAATATTTAAATGTGAAATACTGAGAAATATTTATAATAATAAACTAACAAGGATTCTATAAAAAAGATAAAATTATATTAAATTTTTTGGATTTTTTATAAAATTTGGAATTCATGATCTCATCATCATAAGACTGAAAGGTATGTTATTAATATATTATATATATATATATATATATATATATATATATATATATATATATATATATATATATATATATATATATATAATATATATATATATATATATATACATACATACATACAGAGAGAGAGAGGCCATGAAATTACTATACTAATTCTCTTATTTCTATTTAAAATATTATATTGTCAGTTCTGTAGATTATAATCTGGTATTCTCTCTTCATCATCTACTCTGTCCATCTATAAACTGTAATATGAGACATTTAAAAATTATTTGCCATCTATCTGTTTTGTATATTTATACCTCTTCTTGGATCTGTATATAATATTTTTTAGTAGATTTCAAAATTCTTGAATCAAGGACCAAATGTATTAATTAGTATAACTTTAATAATTTCTTTTATACTATAATACAATGTATTGGAACAGTATTTTATCTTTTGTGTCATTTTTTTATTAATGATTATTCTAATTAAAGGAATTCAAAACTTTAGGCTTTGTATCTCTTGTTTTATGTCTATCAATAGAATTTTAATTCTCATTTAGATATATCTTTATTTGTAATAAATTTGGGTTATGTTTCATATAGGCCCTCTATGATTAAGAAGGATCAGAATATTAGATTAATATCTACTTTCATTCCATATTTAAACCCTAATGTCTGAAACCTTTACTCCTACTTAGATACTGATAAGGATAGTTATATTGTTTATGATCAACCTATGAATTGTGACCTTATGAAATATCTTATCCAGTAAACTGTTCATAAGGAATGTACTTAAATTGAATGATATAATTTTATTTTTAACCAATAAGAAAGATTACAAGTTAGCATTTTTCAGCTCTGATGAATTTCAAAAATATATCTATCTTTGAACTGAGAATGTTTTGGATATGGCTCTTTTTAATATTTGTCCATTGTCACTCCTATTCTGCTACATAATCTACTTAATGCATGGAGTTATTAAAAGGTTGTGATTATTTTATATAAGCTAAGATAATTTATTAATTATGTAACAAAGTAGGAAATTATTATATATCTTTGTGATTGATAGTTATATTTTAGTAAATGAATTTAAATATTTTTGAATTTTTAAGGAAGTATTCTTTGTGTATAAGTTAGAAAGTATTTCAAATATCAAAAAATTAAAAATATATAACCTATAACTTTTTAAATTTTGGTTCATATTAGTTTCAAATACTAAACTTTAGCAAGTAATATCCACAGATTTTTTCCCATATGTTAATTATTTTCTATTAGTTTGACCTATGGTAATTTCAATAGTTATTCTTTTTATTAATTTTTAAATTTAATTTAACATTTTATAATTAATATAATTTTTTTTTTTTAAATCTTGCTTAAATGCAAGAAAAAAAGGTAATGTTTTTAATGTAAACACTTGTGCAAAGTAAAATAATTGAGTTATTCATAGTGAATAAAAGCTGTTGAGTATTGACTGGTAGTAACATTCTACAGCCAATGAATTTTCACAATTAAAATACACCTTTACTGTAATGGGAATATTGTTTGGAACATTAGTATTTGCAGCTGCTTTTCATACTTGTATGTTTATATATCTACTTGTGTATGCTTCTCTCTCTCTCCCTCACACATTTTTTTGTTAATATTATATAGAAAACTGATTTGCCTAAAAGGTAACAATTTTTTTATTTTTTTTATCTTCAAATGATAGTAAATAACTTGAGGATGTAACTTCATTTACTGTATGTTGTATATTTAATATCAAAAGGGCATGCATGTATTTATAAGAGAAAGTTAATTAATATATATTCAGAATCAAAATAAAATATACAAATCCTAAATTATGACAAAAATTCTTTTAATATACTAATTTTATTTATTTTTACTTATATTTTTTAAATTTATATATGTGAATCTAAGATCAATATTTTAAAGTGAAAAATTTTATAGAATTTCTAAAAGGGTCATTTTATATAAATAGGACAAATTTTCAAAGGATTATAACAATATTTGAGACTCTTAACTCTCATATAATATCAGACAATGATGGCTCATAAAAGAAGCAGAAGCACTGAGAAGTGTAGCCTCCCAAGCTGACTTTATTATTAAAAATTAATGGCTGCATTCTTCATGTCAGCTTCCTAACTTTTTCATAAGTGTTGTATTTTAAAAAAAAAATAAAGTTATAGGCTTATTGTCTTCACAAGGTCCAATACTGAAATTAGTAAAATACAATGATCAGCTTAAACATTTTTCTGGTTGATATCTTTCACTCTCTTTTCCTATATATATATATATATATATATATATATATATATATATATATATATATAT
This sequence comes from Armadillidium nasatum, assembly GCA_009176605.1. Classification (NCBI taxonomy): domain Eukaryota; kingdom Metazoa; phylum Arthropoda; class Malacostraca; order Isopoda; family Armadillidiidae; genus Armadillidium; species Armadillidium nasatum. The sequence continues at coordinate 8,371 of SEYY01015665.1, read as the reverse complement.
ATATATATATATATATATATATATATATATATATATATATATATATATATATATATATATATATATATATTTTAGTATTGCAACTCCAGATATAAATTAGGCCAGAAACTGGATGGCTTACCTAAAATTTTCATTATAAATTCCATTAGACATACCTAAACTGTTAGTTTATATGTATAACTATGAAATATTTTAAATTTAAGAAACTTAAGAAGCTGCATATCATTCAGACCTTTCAGGTTCCTTTCCATCTAGAGTCTTCAGTGTAAAAAATATTTCACTAGAAAAAGCTAAAATGCTTCTATTTTCTATTTTGGCACTATAATTTGTGAATCTTAAATCTTTATTATTATTTTTACTAAATTTATTAAATTTTCCATTCTCCAAAATTTCTAAAAATGAAATATGATAATTTACAATGAGTTATGATTAAGATTCTGGTGCATTCCATGTGAGATCAAATAGATTTGGAACCCGATCATTACCAATTTTGTTTGAATTTGGAATGGTAATTAGCATTAGTGCCATTGATAAAAATCTCAAATTTCAGTTGGGTTAGGGTCAGAAAATATGAACCTCCAAAATTTTGGGCAAACCCCCAGAATAGAATTTATCTTCATATCTTCTCTCATGAATGTTGTAAAGACATGAAGTTTAGTTCATTTTAAAGATAATGAGGAGCTTTTTAAATTTAAATAGGAAACATGTTTAAAAACTATATTCTGAAGAGGAAAAATTTTCAGCAGTTAAATATTTGAGGGCTGGAACCCCCACCTCTTTAAGGAATACTTTTTCTAAAAATGATATTCCAGAAAGCAATACACATTCAACTAGTGTTAGATTCAAATGAAAAAATAGTATTATTATAAGTCCTTTAAACTGTTATTTGCAGGCTAATATGTGTGACTAAATAAAGTTTTCTTAAATTTACATAACTGGAGAAGAAAAAAACAATCCATTATATTGAGACAAAGCTTCATTTTGCAGATTATATATATATATATATATATATATATATATATATATATATATATAATATATATAATATATATATATATATATATATATATATATATATATATATATATATATATATATATATATATTATTTGATTTATTGAAGCTTATGTGCCATTAATAATTCCTTTTTATCAAAGCTGTATTCAATTTTCATGTTGGTGTAATATTTGGCTAGCTCATAAGATAAATTGTATATTTAAATTGTACCCATGATGCATCTACTACATCAGGAAAGTAGTATTTATTTGTACTTAATTTATTCATAAATTTAATTTTAACATCTTAGTTTTCTAAACTATATATTTACAAATCCCAACCATACTTAATTTTCATATATGCAGGCTACATACTTCCCACTTATACTTTTATTATCAGATGGTTCATTATCTACGAATTGAATTTACTATAATCATTTATGATTTCCCACCATCCATCTATTTGAAATTTAAACTCTGTAAATTTCTGAATCTGATACTTGATAAGCCAAAAGACTATTTTTAGTTTTTGGTATTATTTTGTGAAAATCATGTTCCTTTGATAGTTTTAGATTCCTTAAAAGGATGCTTCAGAAAAAGTTCTTCTTTCTGAAAATCTTCCTTTGTAGTATAAAAAAATTTAATTGAGGAAAAGGGGCATTCAGAATGTATATAAATCTTTTTTGCTGTTAAGATATGACGATCTGATGTCTTTTGTAAACTTGCCTTTGATGCAGCTCTTTTTATTATTCCTCAGATGCCATAACACATTTTAACCATGGTTAGTTGCAAACAGGCTAATGAAATTGTACCTATTTTTATATTGGGCTACTGAACCATCTGTAAAGTAATGAATTTTCCTTATATTTGGAAACAATTTATTCATTTGTGGTATTTATGCTTTCTGAAAGGCATAAACTAGTGCTGTTTTATGCTTTAAATACAAAATGTCTTATGACATAAATTAATATTTGTTTTATAGCACATCATGAAAGGATGAATTGCTGCAGGTTTTTATTCCAGTGGAATGCTTGACTGGCATCTTTCACTACAAATGAATAATTTTCTGAAAGGTCTTATTTATTATGCCTTCTGATCTTCAATATTGTTTTTAAGATCTTTAATGTAATTACTTTGACTCTTTCCAATGAAATGATGTTTTGTTGGTTTTTCAATTTGATCTGACAATTTGTCAATACATAAATTGATAGGGAGACATTTTCTAATGTTCGAGTGATCAATTTGCGCCCTTTGACTAAAATTGATTATATCTCTGCAATCTGTTTCAAGCTTTGATTGAAGGAAGTTTGAAATGACATTTATTCCAGGGCATTTACGACATTGTTGAAGCATGTATTGTCTGTTATTTATGCTGCATACACATTTTTGCCATTAGCAATTTGATATTGATGTCTTTACATCCAGTGGCAGATATCATTTTGGATTTTGGTAGTATCTACATGCATCTATTGAATTGAGTTTCATTTATTCTAGCAATGATGCAGTACCATATCCTCAAACTTGCAACTGTGGAAAACCCTATTTTGGTATAATCTTGGGACTCGTTCTTATACTATTCATAAATTTCTTTCAGGTTTCCAAGTATTAGCCTCTTTTGCATGTTCCAGTCCATCTTTATCTTTAATACTAAAGAAGTCACTTTCAGGTCATACCCTACTTACCTCATCAGAGTTGTAAAAGTTTTCTACTTCCCTTATCATATTTTAAGTGATTACTCAACCCTTACTGAAATGCATTTCTTGTAAAATTTTAAATTCTTTCTGTAACTTTCTGGATTTGTTCAAAATATAAGTTGTGTTGAAGTCTTGTGTTGTTCTACTAATTGACAATGGTGATGAAGTTAATTTTTGCAGTTTTCATAATATGATTTTGTACTATTGAATTCCTCAACAAGCCAATTCATAAGAATCTCAAACCTGAAAAATATTTTGCAAAACAAAATATAAGGGGTTGTGATTTTTTAAAAAAAAATAATTCATGATGATGTAAGTAATGGTTACAAAGAAAATATGATGTAAGATTTATGTACACTTACTCTTTATTACCACGATGCTGCACTTTAGACGATGAGGTGTCTTCATCTGACAGGCTTCCCTGAAAAACTTTATCAAATTTTCTTTTAATAGCTGCCTTTTTATATTTCCTGAATCCTTTTCTCTGAACAGTAGTAGTTTTAAATTTCATTCCATCTGTTAAAGTGATGATAACACATTTAATGCTGTGAATACAATGCAGCAGTGAAGAGAGCTCTTTCACAATTTTATAAGTATTATTATTAAATACATAGATTGGAAATTTTTAGGCTCAGTTGAAGTGAAAATAATTTTTAGAATATTTATATATAAGTTTGTAAGAATTTTACTGAATTTAATTTTTTGTAGTTACTCATATGTAAATAACGCTATCATTCTAAGGTAACACTAATTGTATGTAAAAACCTAGCAATAGAACTTACATGTTTTTATTGGAGTAATATAGGGACTGACTCGGGCCAAGGGCTGTGGCCAGTGTTTCCTAAAATTTGTAAAGAGGTCAAAAGCACAGAAATTTTAGGTTAAAAATATAGATATAATTTTAATTGAGATTTTATTATAATTTATTTAATTATAGGAAGGAATTAAAATTCCTTAAAATTTTTAATTTATTAATAAATCCTTTTCCTCTACTCCTCCCCTATTTTTTTCCCCTTATTACCTTTCCCTTTTTTATCCCTTTCCCTCCAACAAAAAATATTTTATAAATATAATTAATTAATTAAATAAATTATTATAACACAAATCACAGAATTATTGGTTAATAAGTGGTAAAATAAGCTACAAAACAAAAAAATTTTTATGGACATCTTTTTTTTTTTTTCTAGATTTCACAAATAGTGAATCAAACCAGGTTATACTTTAGGTAAGCCCTAATAATAAATTTTGAAATAAAATGTAGCTAAATGATACAAATTTGATAAACAGCAATAACATAGAAATGATATGTATAAATACATGTTTATATTGATAATTTTATATCTTATATTTTTTCAAACTTTAATTTAGGGTCTTACCTAAGTATACCTGTTGAATCACTATTGTGAATCAGAAAAAAATATTTCCAAAAATTTTTCTAGCTTATTTTACACTTTTATTATACAAAATCTGTGATTTTCTCAAATTTTTTTGGTGGAGAAAATGCATATAATCATTAATTTATGTGAATGTTGACTATTCTACTCCTTTCCTATAATTAAATAAATCTCAATTAAAATTATATCTATATTTTTAACCTAAAATTTCTGTGCTTTGACCTCTTTACAAATTTTAGGAAACACTGGCCACAGCCCTTGACCGAATCAGTCCCTATATTACTCCAATAAAAACATGTAAGTTCTATTGCTAGGTTTTTACATACAATTAGTGTTACCTTAGAATGATAGCGTTATTTACATATGAGTAACTACAAAAAATTAAATTCAGTAAAATTCTTACAAACTTATCAATATTCTAAAAATTATTTTCACTTCAACTGAGCCTAAAAATTTCCAATCTATGTATTTAATAATAATACTTATAAAATTGTGAAAGAGCTCTCTTCACTGATGCATTGTATTCACAGCATTAAATGTGTTATCATTTTAACAGATGGAATGATACTTAAAACTACTACTGTTCAGAGAAAAGGATTCAGGAAATATAAAAAGGCAGCTATTAAAAGAAAATTTGATAAAGTTTTTCAGGGAAGCCTGTCAGATGAAGACCCCTCATCGTCTAAAGTGCAGCATCGTGGTAATATAGAGTAAGTGTACATAAATCTTACATCATATTTTCTTTGTAACCATTACTTACATCATCATGAATTATTTTTTTTTAAAAATCACAACCCCTTATGTTTTGCAAAATATTTTTCAGGTTTGAGATTCTTATGAATTGGCTTGTTGAGGAATTCAATAGTACAAAATCATATTATGAAAACTGCAAAATTAACTTCAACACCATTGTCAATTAGTAGAACAACACAAGACTTCAACACAACTTATATTTTGAACAAATCCAGAAAGTTACAGAAAGAATTTAAAATTTTACAAGAAATGCATTTCAGTAAGGGTTGAGTAATCACTTAAAATATGATAAGGGAAGTAGAAAACTTTTACAACTCTGATGAGGTAAGTAGGGTATGACCTGAAAGTGACTTCTTTAGTATTAAAGATAAAGATGGACTGGAACATGCAAAAGAGGCTAATACTTGGAAACCTGAAAGAAATTTATGAATAGTATAAGAACGAGTCCCAAGATTCTCCCAAAACGTAGGGTTTTCCACAGTTGCAAGTTTGAGGATAAAGTACTGCATCATTACCTAGAGCATAAATGGAAACTCAATTCAATATGTGTGCATGTACATATCTACCAAAATTCAAAACTAATGATATCTGCCACTGGATGTAAAGACATCAATATCAAATTGCTAATGGCAAAATGTGTATGCAGCATAAATAACAGACAATATAATTCATGCTTCAACAATGTCGTAAATGCCCTGGAATAAATGTCATTTCAAACTTCCTTCAATCAAAGCTTGAAACAGATTGCAGAGATATAATCAATTTTAGTCAAAGGGCGCAAATTGATCACTCGAACATTAGAAAATGTATCCCTATCAATTTATGTATTCACAAATTGAAAAACCAACAAAACATCATTTCATTGGAAAGAGTCAAAGTAATTACATTAAAGATCTTAAAAACAATATTGAAGATCAGAAGGCATAATAAATAAGACCTTTCAGAAAATTATTCATTTGTAGTGAAAGATGCCAGTCAAGCATTCCACTGGAATAAAAACCTGCAGCAATTCATCCTTTCATGATGTGCTATAAAACAAATATTAATTTATGTCATAAGACATTTTGTATTTAAAGCATAAAACAGCACTAGTTTATGCCTTTCAGAAAGCATAAATACCACAAATGAATAAATTGTTTCCAAATATAAGGAAAATTCATTACTTTACAGATTGTTCAGTAGCCCATTATAAAAATAGGTACAATTTCATTAGCCTGTTTGCAACTAACCATGGTTAAAATGTGTTATGGCATCTGAGGAATAATAAAAAGAGCTGCATCAAAGGCAAGTTTACAAAAGACATCAGATCGTCATATCTTAACAGCAAAAAAGATTTATATACATTCTGATTCTGAATGCCCCTTTTCCTCAATTAAATTTTTTTATACTACAAAGGAAGATTTTCAGAAAGAAGAACTTTTTCTGAAGCATCCTTTTAAGGAATCTAAAACTATCAAAGGAACATGATTTTCACAAAATAATACCAAAAACTAAAAATAGTCTTTTGGCTTATCAAGTATCAGATTCAGAAATTTACAGAGTTTAAATTTCAAATAGATGGAAGGTGGGAAATCATAAATGATTATAGTAAATTCAATTCGTAGATAATGAACCATCTGATAATAAAAGTATAAGTGGGAAGTATGTAGCCTGCATATATGAAAATTAAGTATGGTTGGGATTTGTAAATAAATAGTTTAGAAAACTAAGATGTTAAAATTAAATTTATGAATAAATTAAGTACAAATATATACTACTTTCCTGATGTAGTAGATGCATCATGGGTACAATTTAAATATACAATTTATCTTATGAGCTAGCCAAATATTACACCAACATGAAAATTGAATACAGCTTTGATAAAAAGGAATTATTAATGGCACATAAGCTTCAAAAATCAAATAATATATAATATATATAAAATATTATATATATATCGTTATATATATATATATATAAATATATATATATAATTATATATATATAGATAATATCAAAATACTTTGTCTCAATAAATGGATCCAGTTATATAAATTTAAGCACACAGGCAAATAAGTTTAGGTTTCTAGGAAATTGTTTCTATCATTTTTAGAAAAAGTTTCCTTAAGGGGTGGGGGTGGGGAGAACACAACATGATAACTGCTGAAAATTTTTCTCTTCAGAATAGAGTTTTAAACATGTATCTATTTAAAAAGATTTTTATCTCTTTAAAATGAACTAAACAGCATGTCTCTACAGCATTCATGAGAGAAGAAGAAGAAATTCTATTCTGGGGGTTTGCCCAAAATTTTGGAGTTCATATTCTGACCCTAACCCAACTGAAATTGAGATTTTTATCAATGGCACTATGCTATTACCATTCCAAATTCAACAAAGGTAATGATCGGTTCCAAATCTATTTGATCTCACATGGAAATGATACCGAATCATAATCATAATCATGTATATTTATTTTCATTTTTAGAATTTTGGAGAATGGAAAATAAATTTAGTCAAAATAATAAAGATTTAGATTCCAAATATAGTGAAAAAATAGAAAATAGAAGCATTTAGCTTTTAGTGAAATATTTTTTACACCGAAGACTCTAGATGGAAAGGAACCTGAAAGGTCTGAATGATATGCAGCTTCTTAAGTTTCTTAAATTTAAAATACTCATGGTTATCTTGCTAGTTTAGGTTTTCTAATGGCATTTGCTCTGAAAATTTTTTTTTTTTTAAAAAAAAAAAAAAAAAAAAATTATATATATATATATATATATTTTTATATATAATATATTTATATTATATATATATATATTATATATATATATATATTATATATATATATATTATATAATAGGAAAAGAGAGTGAAAGATATCAACCAGAAAAATGTTTAAGCTGATCATTGTATTTTACTAATTTCAGTATTGGATTGTGAGACAATACGATTATAATTATTTTTTTTTTTTAAAATAAACACTTATGAAAGTTAGGAACCTGACATGAAGAATGCAGCATTATTTTTAATAATAAAGTCAGCTTGGTATGCTACACTTCTCAGTGCTTCTGCTCTTTTATGAGCCATCATTGTCTGTATTATATAAGAGTTAAGAGTCTAAATATTGTTATAATCCTTTGAAAATTTGTCCTATTTATATAAAATGACCCTTTTAGAAATTCTATAAAATTTTTCACTTTAAAATATTGATCTTAGATTCACATATATAAATTTAAATTAAGTAAAGTAAAATAACTAAAATGTATATATTTAATTTGTATAATTTAGGATTTGATTTTATTTTGATTTGAATATATATTAATTAACTTTCTCTAAATACATGCATGCCCTTTTGATATTAAATATACAACATGCAGTAAATGAAGTTACATCCTCAAGTTATTTACTATCATTTGAAGATAAAAAAATAAAAATAAAAAAATGTTACCTTTTAGGCAAATCAGTTTTCTATATAATATTAACAAAAAAATGTGTGAGGGAGAGAGAGAGAAGCATACACAAGTAGATATATAAACATACAAGTATGAAAAGCAGC
>SEYY01015664.1:15000-18407 GCA_009176605.1 Armadillidium nasatum | reverse complement strand
TATATATATATATATATATATATATATATATATATATAAACACATCACTACCACTCACTGGCAAAACCCTATTCATTGAGGGTGTGTGAGAAAAATAAAAATAAAGGGAAAGAGTAAAAAGCAATTTAAAAAAAAAGAACAACCATCGCAAGATCCATCTAACGCAAATTTCAAAAATAAATACAAAAGATGGGAGAGAGTTCCACAAAACAGAGGTGGCAGTGAAGAAGGAGGCACCACATCACGACAAGCCAAGAGTTGTCTATGTCAAAACAAAATTAATGCGTCGACAATGCACCCCACTTGCTACGAGGACGGCGTAAAGGTGGAGGTATATGGGTGGATAGTTCCCTCGAGCATTTGCCGCTGTAGTACCTACAGAAAAGAGACAAGTCACCAACGTCACATCGCAATGGTAAAGAGTCAAGTGAATTAGAAAAAGCGGAACAGTTTATAAGTCTTTTAGCTTTTGACTCAACCTTATCCAAAAGACGGGTGAAACCTGAGCCACCCCAGATATGAGAGCAGTACTCCATACAAGGGCGGATGAGACCCTTGTATAATTGAAGTAAGTACGGGGAAGAATAAAATTCTCACAGTTTAAGCAGAACTCCCAGCTTCTTTGAAGCCGTCCTAGCAACCACTGTGATGTGATGTTTCCAAGACATTTTTTGTTAATGCGTAGTCCAAAGAGATATTACAAACAGAAGAGATGGAAGAACCATCGAAAGAAATAGAAAAGTTAGGAGGTGTCTTTGAGAGAGAGATTTCTAGAAGTTGAGTTTTTAAAAAATTGAATTTCACAATTTTGAGACGACCCCACTGGGAAATTCTATCCAGATCTACAAGAATGGAATCAGAATGATGAAGACGAAAAGCAATTCTAGATTCAAAGGAAAGAGCAGATTTGAAATGAGTAGAAGAATGGAGGGTTGAGTCATCGGCATATGAATATGTAGGGTTACATGAACAGCTGAGAAAATCATTAGTGAAAAGTAAGAATAGAATAGGAGAAAAGCCAGAACCCTGAGAAACAACTCTATTGACAGGAAAGGAAAAAGAAGTCGCCCCATCAACAACAGCTGAAATGGAACAATTAGAAAGAAAGCTAGACATAAGTAAGCAAAGAGAAGGATGAAACCCAAAGTAGGGGAGATTGGAAAGCATTGACGCATGCCATTCACGGTCAAATGCCTGAGATATGTCAAGCCTCAATAAGCAAAGAGAAGGTAAGCACAAGTCTCCCCATGGTCACTAAGGGCAGAAGATCATAAATCTGTGAGATAGGGAAGTATGTCACCAGTAGACCTCAAGCGTCGAAAGCCATACTGATGATCAGAAAGAAGGGAATGAGATTCCAGATGATCCAAGAAGTGAGAGTTGAGAAGGGTTTCAAAGATCTTAGACAGAATACAAATGATATATATATATATATAATATATATATATATTAAATATATATATATATAATATATATATATATATATATATATATATATATATATATATATATATATATAGTATATATATATATATATATATATATATATATATATATATATATATATATATATATATATATGTATATATATATATATATATATATATATATGTGTGTGGTGTGTGTGTGTGTGTGTGTGTGTGTGTGTGTGTGTGTGTTGCTTCCTATTCTCTATATAGTGTAAGTTATTCAAAATTGAAGACGCTTCTTCTTGCTTTCTATTATCGTTGAAATTAATTCTCTTGAAAAGACGAGCGAGTGAATGTTCCTTTTGAGCATTATAGTATTATTCATTTTGAAAGTCGTTCTTGATTTTCTTTTTCTAAAAAATTTTTTGAAATACTATTAAGACTTTATCTTGTCCCTTTGAAGCCACCGCTGATTTTATCAGAATATATATATTATATATATATATATATATATATATATATATATATATATATATATATATATATATATATATATATATATATATATATATATATATATATATATATATAATATATATATATATATATATATTTATCCATATATATATATATCCATAAAAAATATTTTAATATTAAAATAATTACTTTAAAGAAACGCGAAAAAAAATGTTACTGAAATTCATGAATCTCCAAAACTCGACAGAACTAAAATTTTAAATGATTTGAAAATATTTTTCCTAATGTTTTTGATGGACTAAACATTAATAATTAGCCATTTTACAATAATATATTATATATATATATATATATATATATATATATATATATATATATATATATATATATATATATATATATATATATATATATATATATATATATATATATGGTCAGACTTTACATTAGCGGCCATGCATAATTCAGAAACTACTAACCGTACATTAAAAAGGATTATATTTTTGAAATCCTTGGGTCATTTCCAGTAAGAAAACTATAAAAAATTGTTAAAAAAAAAAAAAAAAAATATATATATATTTTTAAAAATTTACGACAACTTGGAAATTAAAATGTTTCGACTGTAAAAAAATTTGTGTCAGTTCGCTTTTAGACACGAGTCTGTGAGGTTGTCGTTAAATGAACCACTTAAATATTTCAAAAACAGAACATATGTCTACGGGGGGCTCTGATTCCCGTACCCCCCGACCTGTGAGTGATGATGATTTGTCGACTACTTTTCCTGTCGACAATATGGGGTATTTCCCATGTTTTCCAATTTCTAAAAAAAATTAAAAAAATGACATTGCCAGACGTATGATTCTAGCGAGGCTTTTAAAAAAGTAAACTTTACTTATGTAATAAAATTTATTATAAGAATTTATTTTTTATTTCCAATTTTTCTTACCTAAAATTCGACAAGGATTTCAAAAATATAATATTTTTTAATGTAAGATTAGTAGTTTTTGAGTTATGCATGGCCTCTAATGTAAAGTCTGGCCTATATATATATATATATATATAATATATATATATATATATATATATATATATATATATATATATATATATATTATATATATATATATATATATATATATATATATATATATATATATATATATATATATATATATATATTATATATATATATATATATATATATATATATATATATATATATATATATATATATATATATATATATATATATATATATATATATATATATATATATATATATATATATATATATATATATATATATATATATATATATATATATATATATATATATATATATATATATATAGAGAGAGAGAGAGAGAGAGGAGGTTAAACAAAAGTAATGTTTATATGTAATTTAAATTTATTCTATTTTAATTTAATTGACATTAATTCCCATTTTGACTGAAAGTATCATAAAAAACAATCCACTAAAAATCACCTCTGTGCATCCTCGACACAATCTTTTTTTTTTAA
>SEYY01015664.1:7500-12500 GCA_009176605.1 Armadillidium nasatum | reverse complement strand
ATAATTAACTATTAATTACTATTAATTATAATTTATTAATTTTATGTGTAATTATGTTATTATTAAAATAAAATAAATTATTATATGTAATAATTATAATTAATAAATAAAATTATGTTATTATTAATTAAAGTTAAAGTTGCGTAACCGAAAAATTTGGCTCATTATCCGTTTAAATCACCTTAAAACTTTGCTATTCTGACCTCGGCTCCTACCTCGGTCATTTCTCCGACCTCAGCTCCATTTTTAAACTTAAGTGTCTCCGACTCCACAACCGACAAATTGTTTTCAAAATTTTTGCAGCTCCGATAACAGCTGCGGCTCCTACTCGCCTCCATTATTTCTAACTTATGCTCCTCTAATTTTGATTACAGCTTTGAACCTCATTATTATACAGTGAAAACATTTTTATTTCTCCTCTTCTTTATCCTCTCAAAAGGTTTTTTGTTTAAGCTTCGGTTCGACCACTAAAGTTTCGGCCTTCATAATTCGATTCCAACTCCATGCTAAAGAATCTCTTTTCCTAAATACTTTTACCATCCATCCTTTAATTAAGCTTCGTGCCAAAGTGGAAAAATTAGAAAAATAAAAAATAGGAACATTTTTTTAATTCTATATATATATATATATATATATATATATATATATATATATATATATATATATATATATATATATATATATATATATATATATATATATATATATATATATATATATATATATATATATATATATATATATATATATATTATATTGTGTAAATCAAGGCCTCCCTAATGAAATTTCTTGCACGCGAGTTTGTGAAAATTTTTGAGGAGAAAAAGAAGTAAAAAGAAAGAAACAGGATTAAAGAGATAATGGAGAGAAAAAAAACAAAGAATAGAGATTAAATAAAGAGAGAGAAGAAAATGAAAAAGAAGAAAGAGAGAGAGAAAGAAGTTAACGAGGGAAAAGAAATAGATTAAACAAGAGAATGAGAAGAAGAGTGAAAGAAAGAATAAAGAGAGACAGATATGCTATTATCCATAATTAACATTTATTATAATGTGCATTTCAGAAAACTTTTCAACACTTTATTCAGAGAAAGAGAAGAGAGAGAGAGAGAGAGAGAGAGAGAGAGAGAGAGAGAGAGAGAGAGAGAGAGAGAGAGAAAGTGATATAGAAGGGTGAGTAAGTGAGAGAGAGAGAGAGAGAGATAGAAGGGTGAGAGAGAGAGAGAGAGAGAGAGAGAGAGAGAGAGAGAGAGAGAGAGAGAGAGAGAGAGAGAGAGAGAGAGAGAGAGAGACAAGTAAATAAAACACATTAACTTTTAGCATCCGTGAGAACATAAATTTAACATCCCCTTAAACGGTCAATATAAATAAAAATTTTCGGTGAAGACTAAAAGCCAACCCGAAATTTACCGCAAATTATTTCTGACTTCAAATACGAACAGAATTATTGTTGCTTCTAATATTTTACGTCCTGAATTCTGCGTTCAATTCAATCATTTGATAACTTGTATCTTTGTTTGAAATGACGTTTAGGTGTAATAAACAACATAAGTATATATATATATATATATATATATATATATATATATATATATATATATATATATATATATATATATATATATATATATATATATATATATATATATATATATATATATATATATATATATATATATATATATATATATATATATATATATATATATATATATATATATATATATATATATATATATATATATATATATATATATATATATATATATATATATATATATATATATATATATATATATATATATATATATATATATATATATATATATATATATATATATATATATATATATATATATATATATATATATATATATATATATATATATATATATATATATATATATATATATATATATATATATATATATATATGCAAGGTTTTATAATATATAAGGTTTTCTATCACTAATTCAATGAAATATTGCCATTCCAAAGTTAAATTATGAGAACTTCAGATTTTATGTGATATTAAGAGTCGTCCTATCGGAAAAAAAAGGAAAGTAAAAAATGTGACATTTCTCATTCTAAATATTGAAAAAAAAAATTTCATAAAACTTGTTAAAAATCCTTTATTAAAAAAAGTTTTCACGGCTGTTTGATTTTGAAGTTGAAGTACTCATAAAATTTTGCATTATTTTTTCATTCATCGTCAGTTTCAACTTTTGTATTTCAAAAAAAAAATATTTTCAACTAAATTGAGCAACTATGCGGTGTGGATAAATAAAATCTGTATTTTTATTTTTATTGTTGTTATTTGATGAAACGAAATTTGAAGCAAATGAGCAGATGAGATAACTAAATTTTGCTGGAAATTATATGAAACCTGTTATATGTTTCTTCTTTTTTTTAAATGTAATATGAAATTTAAAGTGTACGATAGTATGCAGTCTTGATTTGTGCTTACTGTATACAACAGATGCCACTCAAACATTTGAATAAGGAGGGTTCCCCATCGTACCCCTGACCCGTGAATGGTAATTTATTTAAAAATAACTAAATTACTAATATTTTGTTAACTTGATACAAATTTGAAAATTTAATAAGACTTTGTTTCAGAGCTCTGAAATAGAGCATAAATAGTCGTGAGCCTGTATCGATTCCTATTTAGAATATATCAGATTCCCAATTCCTATTTAAGTTTCGATTCATTAAGATTATTAATGAAAAGTAAGAAAAGTAAGAATAGAGTAGGAGACAAGACAGAACCCTGAGGAACACCACTATTGACAGCAAAGGAGAAGTAGTTGCTCCGTCACCAATAGTCAAAATGGAACCATTAGAAAGAAAGCTAGACATAGATAAGCAAAGAGAAGGAGGAACCCCAAAGGAGGGGTGCTTGGAAAGCAGTGACGCATCTGTATCCGGCCAAAAGCCTTAGATATGTCAAGCGCCATCACACAAGTTTCCCATGGTCCCTAAGGGCAGACCATAAATCTGTGAGGTAAGAAAGTATATCATCAGTAGATCTCGAACGCCGAAAGCCATACTGATGATCAGAAAGAAGGGAATAGGATTCCAGATGATCTAAGAAGTGAGAGTTGAGAAGGGTTTCAAAGATCTTAGACAGAATACAAATGAGAGCTATTGGGCGATAGTTGGAAGGATCAGAGCGGATACCTTTTTACGGAATAGGTTATACTAATGCGCGCTTTCAACACTGAGGAAAAGAGAGAAAAGTTGAACGAGGGACGGAGCCAGCTCGGAGGCACACTCTCTCTAAAACTTGGGGAGGAATGCCATCCGGGCCGCTTGCCTTCCTAACGTTCATAGATCTCAGAAGCCCATGCACCTTATCAAATGTAATCACAGGTAAAGGCTTGGGACAACTTAGAGGAGTAGAAGTAGGAGGAGGATTGCCGGAGTCGTCCAGGGTTGAATTAGAAGAGAACAGGAGGCCGAAGAGATTAGCCTTTTCAGGTGGAGTGTTAGCAACAGAACCATCAGAGCGAATAAGAGGAGGAAAGGAAGATTTACATAGAAATTATTGGAGATGTTTTTGGCAAGAGGCCAGAATGATTTTTCAGTAGGAGAATTTAGAAGCTCACTACACCTTCGTTTGGTGAAAGTCCGCTTTGTTCGTCGAAGAATATCCCTGCAACGATTCCAATCTGATTGAAAATTAACGAGAGTGATAAGAGAAGGAGAATTTTTCCACTCTCGATACGCGAAGTCTTTAGCCTGAATGGCACGAGAACAAGCACGATGGAACCATGGATTTTGAGGAGAGAAAGATTTAGTTGAAGAAGTAATGAACCTGCTCATCCCATCAAAGATTATGGCCCCCACCTTATCGGCAGAGACCGAAGCGTCTTCAGAGATAAAGCAATCACTCCAGGAATAGTTAGCATAGATGTAAATCAAAGTCCCCCAGTCAGTTCGATCAAAGTGATAGAAGATACGTTTAGGGCATGGTGGAGCAGTTGGAGAGAATGCATGAAAATTAAAACAAATTAGATTGTGGTCGGAGTTACCAATAAGTGCGAAGATAGCGTATTTATAGAGGGAAGGACTAGTGGTGAAACATAAGTCAAGAGTGTTCTTGAATTGGTTAGGACGAACTGAAATGCGTGTTTTTTCTTTAATCAGCTTTTCCGGTCTGTTGAGAATGCTGAATGATTCGGCCTCCTCTCTCCTGAATCAGTATGAGCGGAACCCAACCATTCAGTGTTGTGTAAATTGAAATCCCCTAAATAGAGGACTTCAGTATTTGGATAAGAAGATGTAACAGCACCGTGAGAAGAAGTTAGGTACTCAAAAAAGGTAGAAAAGTCTGTTCTATTGGGAGAACAGTAGCAGAAGCACAAGATTATTGAAGTAGTAGCAAGAAAGATTTTAATTCACAGAACATCGAAGTTAGGAGCTTCGAGATTCACAAGACGTGTTGCGTGAGTGTTGGTGTTAACGTATGCACAAACTCCACCCTTAGAACGGAAATTATGAAATAGGTTAGAGTTGGATATATTAAAGAAGCTAGAGGAAGAATTCTTTGATATCTGGGTCTCAGACAAGAGTAAAACGTTTGGATGAGAGTTAAAGAGATGGCATTCCACAGAGGCTAAGTTAGAGCTTAAGCCACGGACATTGACGAAGTGTATTGTGAACCTACGTCTGTGCATACCGCCATTTTGCACACACACTCACGATTAAAAGAAACAGACAGACAAATGAACAGCCAAAGAAGCAAACAGACTGACAAACAAACAGTCACACGAGCCAACAGACAAACAAACTAAGAGACAAACAAATGTCAAACAAAACAAAGTAAAACTAAAGCAATAATTATGTTAAAAACAAAGTTTAAAACATTAAAATTAACTATAGAACTATATAACTATATAACTATTTCTATTTCAAACATAAAATATTCACTAAAAACTTACCTTAAATTTTATCCAGCACTAGTTGTTGTCGTTGCAAATTTAACCACTGTATGTAATAAAT
>SEYY01015664.1:0-2500 GCA_009176605.1 Armadillidium nasatum | reverse complement strand
CGCATCCGCGCATGCGGATCCATTATATATATATATATATATATATATATATATATATATATATATATATATATATATATTATATATATATATATATATATATATATATATATATATATATATATATATATATATATATATATATATATATATATATATATATATATATATATATATATATATATATATATATATAATATATATATATATATATATATATATATATATATATATATAGTAAAGCGGAGGAAATTCAATAGACAAAAGCGAAAAATTTCCACGCTTTAGGGCAGGACGTTCGAATCTCGGTAAAACGAAGAATCCGATCGCTCCGCCCACTAACCAAAGATCGGACATAAAAAATCGCCGCTAGTAGGAGGTCTTCTGTAATTAATTACAGTTTACGGCAAAGTGTATTAATACACTGATCTCAATACCCACACATCACTACAAACACAGCCAACACATACAAATACAACCTATAATTACATACAAACACTATCCTCTAATCTGCCACCTTGTACAAGTAGGTCTTCAAAGTATAGAATCTCACTACATCCACGGATAGCCTGAGTGATCTAGATCTGTAAGACTGTGGCAAGGGTTACTATCACCCCAAGATAACTGTACATCATATCACCAGCATTAGGTGACCCCACTGGTCGGGAAAACACAAATAACTCTCCTTCTCCCGATTGTCCTCACTACGGTGAGAGGTTAAAAGTGGTGAAAGAAATATAGTATATATATATATATATATATATATATATATATATATATATATATATATATATATATATATAATATATATATATATATATATAATATATATAACTGCTCGGGGAATATATATATAATTATATATATATATAATAAAAAATTTAATTTTATAAAGATCCATCTTACTATTCCGCCGAGCTTATAGTTTATAATATTAATTTCCACGAAATAGTAGCTAATAATAAATTATAAATATATATATATATATTATATATATATATATATTTTATATATATATATATATATATAGTATATATATATTATATATAATATATATATATATATATATATATATATATATATATATATATATATATATATATATATATATATATATAATATATATATATATATATAAAGTAACTGCAACCTCATTTCATTTTCATATGCAAAATAGACAAAAAGTGATCTTGAATAAATAGATTATTGAAATTTTGGTAACCATCCTGCTTCCTTATTTTCTCTCTGCATAAAAGAAGAAACTTAATCATGATTTACGCAGAAAACTGGATATTTTTATAGTAGATTATATAAGTATTATCTTTAAAATTATGGATTTGTACTCAGAATTCAGAACCCGAGTCCGCTCATATGCTTTGTAAGGACTGAAAATGTAAAGTTTCAAAAATATGTAGCAATAAAAGCTACACAGTCGATAATAAAAGGGAATTCGGTATATATTTTGGAGAGAAAAACTTCTTTTAAATAAAATGTTTTCAATTCCACTTCGTATCGTAAATGGAAGTAAAAACCCGTTAAAAGATTTTGAAAGCTTATATGACAATATCATTAGTCTAGTGTGATTCCGAAGCCAAACGTATCAAGAAGATTGAAGGTGAAATAAAAGAGAGCAAAATAAAAGATTAAAAATGTACTTGCGAGTCACAGGCTAAAATAAAAGTGTGCACTGTGTTTTACAGCAATGGATGACAAGGCAATGTCTCGACTATCAAATGATCTTTACAGACAGAGATTAAAAGAATATCAAATGTCAAATAGCTTTACAAATGGATTCGAAATGATTACAAAAAACACCATGAATAAAATTTAGTTTCAACAGAGCCAACAAGCATTAAGCAATATCTCTGCAGTCTACTAGGCGAAATTTTGCACCATCTTTAAAATTTCGAGAATGGAGGTGTTAATTCCAAAAAATCTCAATTCCACTCATGAAAAATAAAGCAGAGATATTTTTAGTCTCAAAACAAAAAACAAAAAGAAATCAAATAAATAAATAAAAATAAATAAATAAATAAATGACTGGCAAGATTGTAATTGTTTTGAAAAAAATTTAAATTAAAATGGATAAGAAACTAACATCTTTCGTCTTAATTTTCCTATTCTATTAAAGAAAGCTCTTTGGGCTTTCAAAACAAAGACATTAATCTAAATATCACATAAAACTTCAATACAAATGGAATAATAATAAATTGAATAACAATAAAATAACGAAATTTAAATTTATTTTCCATCTTTTAAAAAAATTCGCTAAACTACAAACAAAACATTCAATAAACTCAAATAAAAGTGAACATATTTGAAAATATTTGTAAAACATGTTTATTATGGAAAAAATTATTCATAATATTAAAGTAATTGAGAAGAATCTTCGAATTATTAGCTTAACATCTTGTGTGTTGAAATAAAGTAGCAGCTTATTGTTAAGAAATCATTTGCTCTTTACAAAACAGTTGTCTTCAGCAGTTCATTTCAACACCAT
>SEYY01015663.1:17500-28120 GCA_009176605.1 Armadillidium nasatum | reverse complement strand
AGTTTGCGCAAAACACATTACTTAATAAAAGCAGAAAAGAACCTGTACAAATCTAATATTAAAGCAAAAAAAAAAAAAAAAAAAAAAATTCAAATTATTAATCAGTCAAAGTCGGAAAAAATTGTGTTTCATTTTTCCCATCAGTAAACTCTCCTATACTGAATTGCATTTCATTTTGGGGTTGCTTTAGTGAACACTTGTTGCAAGCTCTGTTAACTATGCAAATGAAGTAATTTGGGTATTCGTGTATTTTCAATTCAGGGTCCATAATTACAATGCTTATCCATTGCCACTTATTAAAACCTTACCTCTACTGAAACTTTAGTGAATCTATACTCTTTCTATAAGAAGTTCAATTTTTTAAGTCATTGCTACTATTATTAACTAACCTAACCTAACCTAACTTACCTAATATAATTATTATTAGTGTTCTTGCTACTGTCACTATTGATATCTCTTATTATTATTATTATTATTATTATTATTATTATTATTATTATTTATTATTATTAATTGTTATTATTTTTAATATATTATTAATATTTATAATCTTTTAATTATTATATATATATATTATATTATTATTATTATATATTATATTATTATATATTATTATTATTATTATTATATTATTATTATATTAATATTTTTTTTATTATTATTATTTTTATTATTATATTATTATTATTATTATCGTTATTTATTAATATTATTATAATTATATTATATTATTATTATTATTATTATTATTATTATTTTTATTATTATTATTATTATTATTATTATTATCATTCCGTCATAAAATACGCAAGGTTAGGTTTATTAACAATGTAAATCCATTAATAAATCTGTCTTGAAGACTTGACTTCATTGGTATCAAGTGACCTTTCAAATTTTTTTTTTTTATTCATTTATTTATTAAATTATTTATTATTTAATTATTATATTTATTTTAATATTATATTTATATTTTACACAGTTTTATATTTTTACATTTGCATTTTTATTTAAGTATTTATTATTATACATATAATTTTTTAGATTTTATTTATTTAATTTTTTATTACATTTTATTTTAGTTTTCTTTTTTTTTTCCTATATTTTCTTTTTAAAATTTTTTTAATAAATTTTGATGTCTATTATTTTACATTTTCTTGTTAATTTATTCATTTTTTTCTCATTTTTAATAACTTACCTATTAGATTATTTATTTCGTTTACATTATTTATTACCATTACTTGCAGGAAGTGTAATAATATATGTAAATGGAAACAAATCTCGGTCTTAACTCAAAACACTTTAGGTGAGTGCAGAGGTCGTATCTGGCTTTTAGAAGAGGAAGATTAAATATAGCAGGAAAAACAAATGATGTTTTAGGAAACTCCACAGAACAGAGATTTCTGGAAAGAGGGATGCGTTACTAATCTTCCCCACAAATTTCACTATGAATCACGTCATTGTTTGTATTTAGAAAAAGTCACATCGGGTGCTGGAACTCAAAAGGTTGAATCCTTAGAGAACGTGAAATTATAATCTATATAAAATATATAGAGCGTATTCATCATACCTCATAAATAGAAGGTTAACGGAGTTGGACGTTAAGGGACAGATTAATTCCTTTTGACCTCCGATTCAACATTTTCCAAAATATGGGTGGAACTAAAGCATCTCTGGATGTTGAGACAATATGCCATAAAAACAAAATCTATTTGGCGATGAGACTCTTTTTAATACATTTTTAGTAAATGCAACCAAAGCAGAATCCCCAGCTTCACTGAGATTGCCTTACCAACCGTTTTGATATGGGGCTTTATGTTCATACCAAGAATGTTTGTGTTGTTCACAGATATAACGGTAGAGCCCTCAAAGGAGACAAAAAATTTGAGAGGTATTTATGAAGGAAAATATGACGAAATTGAACTTTAAAAGAATTGAATTTCTAAAGACTGAGGTGATCCCACAGTGATTTCTCAATCGGACAGGCAAAAAAAGAATGGGAGAGTTAAAATCGAGAAGCACATCTTTATAGAGTTAAAAGGGAGAGCAGATTTAAAAGGAGAAGGAGATTGACTTTTTGATCCATAAAAGTAGGAATGAATGAGACCGAAAGAGTAGTTGAGATCATTGTAATACGTATGAACAGAGTAAAATGTAAAAAATAACCTGAGGACAACACGTTGATGGCTGATGAGGAAGATTGTTTAGTCAACAACTAGTGAAAACCAAGAGATGTTAGGAAGCAACAGTCTATGCCATTCCTCCTAGAAAACCTTTGACACATCAATCGCAACCACACACACTCACACAAAAAACGAACTTCTCATAGTCAGTAAATGCCATAGACTTTAAATCGGGAAGATATTAAGTACTGTATGAAATAGGGTTGGCCGACGCACCGGGTGCGGTGCGGTGCGGTGCGTGGTGCGGTCATTTTGGTGCGGTGCGGTGCGGTGCGCAGCACATTTTCAGCAACCCGGTGCGGAGCGGTGCGGTGCGAAAGGAAAAATAAAAGTGCGGTGCGGTGCGGTGCGCAAGCGAAAAAAGAGGTGCGGTGCGGTGCGGTGCGTGGTGCGGCCTCTGGTGCGCACCGCACGAAGTTGATGTATACTGCGATGAACATTGTTCGTCGATTAATATATATATATATATATATATATATATATATATATATATATATATATATATATATATATATATATATATATATATATATATATATATATATATATAATATATATATATATATATATATATATATATATATTATAAATTTTTTTACATTTTCAAGGTATCCTGACAGAAAAGTTAAAGTTCTTATCTTTATTCCACCTTTCTCACTTCCTCTCGAAATTTCCTTGACAAAAAACTGAAAAAGACTGTAGAAAGACGTGTCACACTAGCCTATTTCATTGAAGGAGGTATGCGACTGTAGAGTTCAAAAGAGCAGAGCTGGTTATAGTGAGTAACACAGAAATTTGACGTGCACAAAGAGTTTGGAGAGAATTAATGTGAAAGAACTGATAAGATAAAAAGACAGACTCCATCTTTTCAAAAGCATCATGAGTGGAACCATCCCAGATGTGCAAACGTGAAAACAAGGCATCTGTGAAAAGTAGAAAAATTTCGAAAGAGCCCCAGAACATTAAACATCTTAGAAGCTTGTTTTCATAGAGAAGTATTGTAATCCTTTAAAGTTATAACGATAAAAACAAATAGCCAGAATATTTAGGGACAGACTAAAGTTTGATTCTGTAGAATTATATCTAGTAGAAAGAGAGGATCAGAGTTTTGGTGATTGAAAATTCGCATCTTTTCTCTCCTCCTCTGCGAGAAAGAGCAAAGGTTGACTACTCCAGGGTCACTCTTCTAGCGTTAATTAATTGCTGTTGACTATATATATATATATATATATATATATATATATATATATATATATATATTATATATATATATATATATATATATAATATATATATAATATCCTCCGGCGGGCAAAGGTCGGAGTCCTAGCAAATTCCGCCGGAGCTGGAAAAATCCAATCTTGACCGAAGGAGGACAACAAAGAATGCAAGTCAAAGGAAGTGGAGAAAACAGATAAAGGGAAGTGTGTTCAGACTTTACCAGTAGAGTATATGTAACAATGATAATAGCGGTTAAGTCTGGAGTGGACAGGAAAGGATGAGACTGTGCAGAAAGACATGTGCACGAAGCTCTTCTCAATGAAGGAGGTATGCGACGAGAGAGTTCAGAAGAGCAGTGTCCGTTGTAATAGCGATGGTATAGAAAGAGTGATGCAACAATTCGACGGGCAGATAGAGATTGGAGAGAGTTAGTAAGAGCAGGAAGAGTTGATGACACGAAAAGCCCTAGACTCCCCCTTCTCGATGAGAGCTGTATGAGTGGAGCCACCCAAGATGTGAGAAGCAATCTCCATACAAGTGCGAACAGCACCCCTGTAGTGTTGAAGAATTGGATTGAAGAAATGCTGCAGGCGCCTCAAAACGCCAAACCTCTTATAAGTTTGTTTAGAAAGAGAAATAATGTGATCTTTCCAAGAAAGATCTTGAGAAAAAGAAACACTAAGAATGTTAAGGAGAGAGGAATTTTTGAGTAGTGTGTTTTCGAAGAAGACATCATGGCTGTGTGGAAGATTGAGTCGAGTGGAGAAATGGTGGAACTGAGTGTTTGAAACATTGAAAACAACCGTGTTTTCTCTGTCCCAATTTGAAATACATGAAAGGTCAAAGGTTAGTTGCTCCAAGTCTACCCTTCTCGAGTCTATCAACTGCTGTTGGGAGGGACGTCTTTCAATCTGGAAGAAGAAAGTTGGTGGAGTCATCAGCACAGGAGTGGATAGGAGATGAGTTAATAGAGAGAAGATCATTAATGAAAAGAAGAAAAAGTGTTGAAGATAGGACAGAACCCTGAGGAACACCACTATTAATAATAGATTTAAAGGAAGAACGGTGGCCGTCTACAATAGCTGCTATAGAACGACCAAATAGAAAATTAGAGGTAAGATCACAGAGAGAAGGATAGATACCGAAAGAGGGAAGTTTAGAAATCAAAGCTTTGTGCCAGACTCTATCGAAGGCTTTTGATATGTCCAGAGCCACAGCAAAAGGATTCACCGAAATGCCGAAGAGCAGAGGACCAACAGTCAGAGAGAAGGGAAAGAAGATCACCAGTAGTGCGTTTCTTACGAAAGCCATGCTGGCGATCAATGATAAGATTAGAAGAATTGAGATGTTTTCAAATCTTCTTGTTATGGATAGATTCGATAACTTTAGATAGAACAAAGGTCAAAGAAATGGGATGGTAGTTGAAGGGTTGAGGGGTCCCCCTTCTTCGGAACACGCTGAATGAGCGCACATTTCTAGCAAGAAGGGAAGATTGAAGTAGAAAAACAAAGACGAAATAGTTTACCAAGGCATGATGCAATCTCGGAAGCACAAGTTTTGAGAACCACAGAAGGAATACCATCGGGACCATACGCCTTCTTAGTATTAAACTCAGAGACTGCAGTAATTACATCTTTAAAAGATATTCTAACCTTAGGCATAAATGAGTTAGATGGGTTTGAAGGAGGAGGTATAGCTCCAGAATCGTCTAAGGTTGTATAAGGGCAAAAGTTTGAGCGAAGAGTTCAGCTTTAGGAGAAAGTAAAACAGCAGTTGTGCCGTCGGAAGATACTAAAGGAGGAAAAGAGGAATAAGCAAAGTTAGAGTTAACATTTTTTGCAAAATGCCGGAAGGAACGTGAAGAAAAGGAACCAGAGAGATTATTGCATTTTTTACATAGAAAAGAATTTTTAATGTAAAGAAGGATATATTTTGCACGATTCTGGGATGAAATATAAGTTGCGTGAGTTTCTGGAGTTTGAAGACGATGGTAATCCCTGAAGGCAAAATCCCTGTGGCAGATTGCGCGAGAAGAAGGAGAGTTTAACCAAAATAGAAGGGAAAGAAAATGGAATGTACTCCTCCATGCCAGAAAGAATCACCTCGGTAATGCGTTCGGCACACTCCGGGAGACCCCTCCCACGGAAGCAATAATCATCCACGAGAAATCGAAGAAGTACGACTGCAATTCCTACCAGCTTGCGAAGTGCCACAAACGTTTTATTTCAATAGAAGGGGGTCTTTCTTGCGGAAGACTTGAAGAGAGAGAGAAGAGGATACAGAAATAAGAAGGTGATCGGAGGAACCCAGAGGAGGAAAGAGTTTAATAGTATAAGGAGAAGGATTAGAAGTTAGGAAAACGTCTAGAATGTTGGGTTCAACTCCAAGACGATCAGGGATACGAGTAGGGAGCTTCACCAACTGCTCAAGGTCGTTTTGGATAGCGAAATTTAAGGCACGTTCACCAGAACTAGAAGAAATGGGGAAGGGGTGGATGAGAGGATATATTTGGAAACTGCCCCCCGGGGCTTTTCCGAGACTACCAAAGTTGGCTCCATATATATATATATATATATATATATATATATATATATATATATATATATATATATATATATATATATATATATATATATATATATATATATATATATATAATATATATTATTATTTTTTTTATTTTTTTTATTTTATTTATTTTATTATATATTATATATATATATTATATATTAATATATATATATATATATATATATATATATATATATATATATATATATATATATATATATATATATATATATATATATATATATATATATATATATATATATATATATATATATATATATATATATATATATATATATATATAAGTGATTGGCGAATCCAAATTCAGATTCGGTTATTTTTTTGATGAATTTGGATTCTGATTCGGAGGTTCTGGATTCTTATTCAAATTCGAGAAATTCCAAAATCAGCTGGATTCGGATTCAATTCGGATTCGGATGGGAATTTGCCGTATTAGCCCATCACTGATATATATATATATATATATATATATATATATATATATATATATATATATATATATATATATATATATATATATATATATATATATATATATATATATATATATATATATATATTATGCCTCCTCTGGTGGGCAAAGGCCAGAGGCCTACCAATATCTACCAGAGTTGGGGAGCATTCGAAATCGGGTCGCTAATGTCAGACGTGACACGATACCCAGCGTTTAAAAATGTGTAAGTCAAAGAAGTTTGGAAAACAGGTAAAGGTAGTGTGTTCCAGACTTTACGAGTAGAGTACATGTAAGGGTGAACATAGCGGTTAAGTCTGGGGTCGGAGAGTTGGACAGAGAAAGGATGAGACTGTGTAGAAAGTCGAGTCGCACGAGCCCTTCTCAGTGGAGGAAGTGTGCGACGTGAGAGTTCAGAAGAGCAATGTCCGTTGCAATAGCGATAGTACAGAGAGAGTCACGCAACAATTCGACGGGAAGAAAGAGATTGGAGAGAGTTAGTAAGAGCGGGAGAGTTAATAAGACTAAAAACCCTAAACTCCACCTTTTCAAGAAGAGCTGTATGTGTGGAACCACCCCAGATATGAGAGGCGTACTCCATATAGGGGCTAACAACACCCCTATACTGAGCAAGCAACTGGGGTGGCGTAAAAAAAAACTACGAAGGCGCCTCAGAACACCCAACCTCTTAGAAGCTTGTTCATAGAAAGAAGTAATGTGATGTTTCCAAGAAAGATCACGAGAAAAGGAAACATCGAGAATATTGAGAACAGATGAAGGTTTGAGTTGAGTGTTTTCGAAGAAGATGTCATAGTTGTGTGGAAGATTGTGTCGAGTAGAAAGATGGAGGAATTGAGTTTTTGAGGCATTGAAAACGACCATGTTTTCTCTGCCCCAATTTGAAATACGAGAAAGATCAGGGGTCAATTGCTCCAAGGCTATCCTTCTTGAATCAATCAACTGCTGTTGGGAGGGACGTCTTTCATATTGAAAGGAATAATGAAGGGTGGAGTCATCGGCATAGGAGTGGATAGGAGATGAAGTAATAGAGAGATCATTGATTAAAATTAGAAAAAGAGTTGGGGATAGGACAGATCCTTGAGGAACATCACTATTTATAGATTTATAAGATGAACGGTGGCAGTCTACAAAAACTGCTATAGAACGACTGGAAAGGAAATTAGAGAGAAGGATAGATTCCGAAAGAGGGAAGTTTGGAAATCAAAGCTTCTTGCCAGACTCTATCGAAGGTTTTCGATATGTCTAGCGCCAAAGCGAAAGACTCACTGAAACCCCGGTGAGCGGAGGGCCAAGAGTCAGAAAGTAGGGAAAGAAGATCACCAGTAGAACTTTCTTACGAAAACCATACTGGCGATCAGAGGTAAGATTAGAAGAATTGAGATGTTTCCAAATCTTCCTGTTAAGGATAGATTCGAAAACTTTAGAAAGAACGGAGGTTAAAGAAATTGGACGATAGTTAGATGGTTGAGTAGGGTCCCCCTTCTTCGGCACATTCTGAATGAGTGCACGTTTCAGGCAAGAAGGGAAGGTCGAAGTAGAAAGGCAAAGACGAAATAGTTTACCAAGGCAGGGTGCAAGCTCGGAAGCACAAATTTTGAGAACCGCAGGAGGAATACCATTAAGACCATACGATTTCTTAGTATTAAGCTCAGAGAGAGCAGAAATGGTATCTTTAGAAGAAATTATTATTAGGCATGAGTGAGTT
This sequence comes from Armadillidium nasatum, assembly GCA_009176605.1. Taxonomy (NCBI): domain Eukaryota; kingdom Metazoa; phylum Arthropoda; class Malacostraca; order Isopoda; family Armadillidiidae; genus Armadillidium; species Armadillidium nasatum. The sequence continues at coordinate 19,950 of SEYY01015663.1, read as the reverse complement.
GGAGGGGGTTGAAGGAGGAGGAATAGCTCCGGAATCGTCTAAGGTAGAATTAGAAGCAAAAGTTTGACCGAAGAGTTCAGTTTTAGTAGAAGGTAAAATGTCAGTTGTACCATCAGAAGATATTAGAGGAGGGAAAGAGGAAGAAGCAAAGTTAGAGTTGACATTTTTTCCAAAATGCCAGAAAGGGCGAGACGAAGAGTAACCAGAAATATTTTTGCATTTGCGACGGAGAAAAGTTTATGGTATTTCGAAGAAGAATAGATTTTGCACGATTCCGGGATGAAATATAAGTTGAATGGGTTTCAGGGGTTTGAAAACGACGGTAATCTCTGGAGGCAGCGTCCCTGCGGCTAATAGCGCGAGAACAAGTAGAGTTAAACCAAGATTTGTTAGGTTTAGTAGAAGGGAAAGAATATGGAATGTTCATCTTCATGCCTGAGAGAATCACCTCAGTTATGCGCTCAGTACACTCCGGGGGATCCCTCCCGCGAAAGCAATAATCAATCCATGGGGAATCAAGGAAGTACAACACAAGTCAGACCAGCTAGCAGCACAGAAGTGCCACAAACGTCTCCTTGCCAAAGGCGGGGTCGTTCTTGTGGAAGACTTGAAGAGACAGAACAAGATACGGAGATAAGAAGGTGATCGGATGAACCCAGAGGAGGAAAGAGTTTAACAGTATATGGAGAAGGATAAGAGGTTAAGAAAAGATCAAGTATGTTGGGATTCATCACCAAGGCGATCAGGGATACGGGTAGGGAGTTGCACCAACTGCTCAAGGTTGTTCTGGATAGAAAAGTTGAAGGCGAGTTCACCGGCTGGATCATGAAAACTAGATGAAAGCCATTGGCGGTGGTGAACATTGAAAGCACCTAAAGTGATGATTTCAGAGAAAGGAGAAGATAGAATGTGCTCTATTTCGGAGTTTAAATAGTCGAAGAATTTTTTATAGTCGGTAGAATTAGGAGATAAAAAGACACGAGAGTAAATAACATCGTTGCGCACATATGCGCAACAACAGCCTTTGGCTGAAAATTGAGGATAGAGACTAGGAGGTAACAGATTAAGGTTTCCTGTCAGCACACTCAAGCACCTGAATTTCGGTTAGAAACAAGAGATGGTGTTCGACAAAGGGGAAATTAGAAGAAAGACCGCGAATGTTACAGAAATTAATGAAAAAAGAAGACCGTGCACCGGGACAAGCCTTTCTCCGAGTCATGGCGCACCATCCCCATCATCGGAGGCCACCAACTCCCAAGTCATGATGGGGTGAGGGGTAGATGAGGGGGCATTCTTTGGATGCCGCCCCTCTAAGCATCTCCGAGGCAGCTGTGGGTTTCGCTATTTTGAGATTTGTTTTGTTTTCATAAATGTAATGTAAGAGTAAGCGCTTGTAAAATGTGGGAACATATGAAGAATTGGGGTGGGGAGGTAGTTGGAGCAGACACTCCAGTGTGAGGCCGAGGTACACTATAGACCCTCTGAGAAGGTGAAACGCGAAAAGGAATGAACCAAAGGACAACGGAGTGAAACGGAATGGTCTAGCCCATTAGCCCATCCTATCACTCCGTGGGTTATGTCCAATGGAGGGTACTTGCATCGCCTCGGAAGGCGCTAACCCCTCCTCTCTCTCTCTCTCTCTCTCTCTCTCTCTATATATATATATATATATATATATATATATATATATATATATATATATATATATATATATATATATATATATATATATATATATATATATATATATATATATATATATATATATATATATATATATATATATATATATATATATATATATATATATATATATATATATATATATATATATATATATATATATATATATATATATATATATATATATATATATATATATATATATATATATATATATATATATATATATATATATATATGCTTCAATTGTATATGTCGGTGCGGTGCGGTGCGTGGTGCGCTGATTTCGGTGCGGTGCGGTGCGCTTAGTTTAGCTTTTGGTGCGGTGCGGTGCGGAGCACAGTATTTTGCTTCCGGTGCGGTGCGGTGTGGTGCGCAATGAATGACAGTTGGTGCGGTGCGGTGCACGACAACGTGGTGCGGTGTGGTGCGGTGCGGTGCGGAAAATTCCGGAGCTCGGCCAACCCTAGTATGAAACCATTTAAACTTGAGCACGAAAATCCTCACTAACGATCAAAAAGAAGAGTGGAGATTCCAAATGATCCAGGAAATGAGAGAGAAAGATAGCTTCAATGATCTTACAAACTACACAAATATGAATTATATTAAAATGTTTAAAAGATTCGGAGCAGCTATTATTATTGTTATCACTGACAATAAGAGCTCTGTCAACACTGAAATGTTAGTGTTATGGCAGAGATTAAAGTTGAGTAATAACAGGAACAAGCTTAGATGCATTTCTTTCATAATAAAAGTAAGCTTGTCAT